>NW_019773781.1:366108-379401 GCF_001039355.2 Lingula anatina
CCCCTACAATAAAATGATATAATCAAGCAAAAAAAAAAAGGGTCAAAAATAAATACACATAAAAAAAAATTAAACAAAGAAAACAAGCAATTGGAGAAGTCCCTTTCTGCCTTCCTCCTTTCTTATAACCCCCCCTTCTCCTCCTCCTCCTCCTCCTCTTACTTCTCTCACCTCACAACTCCATGAAGTATTTGTTACCTCCCACACTACCTCCATACTACTGATAACTATTTCACCTAGAAGGATGGGTCTGGTTTTAGTGTCCCTTCTGCTTTGATATTTAGCCAAACTCATTTAACAGTCATATATTACCTAAACTCCTTTGATGATGGTCTTTTCCTTTTTGTTCCAAATCTTATTTTCCTTCATCTTATTTTCCTTCAGGTCTCGCTGCATTTCAATATAGTGTTATTGTAATACATGCTGGCCAATGAAAACAACACAGTTAAAAAATGAAAACAGATAGAAAGGTAATGGATATTTCTCCAAGACAAAAAATAAATATAATGGAAATCAATGCAACGCTCCTAAATTTTCTATACCCAAAGCAAACAATCTTAGCTCCTGAAATAAAAAAAAATTCCACAGCTAGTGTCGGATTAACTCCTACTGTTAAAATGACATAACCAGATTTTCCATACTCTTCACCCTTCCTGTGTTGCTCTTGCCCACATAATATTTCCTAAACACACCCCGAAATAGCTCTCCTACCAACCATCTAACAACTTTCCATCATTGCTAATTACCCATCAACCAGCTGCTGTTGAAAACGAAAAAAGAAAACAAAACAGACATATATTTTAATTTACAGACAACATAAAACATCTGTTGCTAACAATAACATTGGCTCTCTCTCTCACCTGTGACCCCAATATGACCTTGACCCCTCTCTTGGAGCCAATGAGGGCAACCTGCTGCAGCAACAGAACAAAAGCTTTGAAGTCAGCTGGGTAAAAACATGCAGTGACCCTTCCCACAGAGTGAAAAAACTCCCAATTGCCAATTAGTCTGGGCTGCTACTTTACAACATAATGAAATAAGCTGGAACCTCTTGCTGTTACAACAAAGTCTTGCTGAGAAAACATACAACTACATGGGTGATTTGTGAGCCCCTTTTTCGCCATAGAATCAGAGACACTAAACCAGCAGTGGTAATTGCAATGAAGCTTCAAGTCAAAGAAAATTTCATTTAGGCTGATTTTTGAAAACGTGTTACTGTTTGTCTTGAATGAAAACTCCCAAATTGTCTTTTGTATACAGAAACCAGTGGGTAGACACCTCCTGAACAAGTGACTCAAGTCATTATCACATATGCTACTGCTTTCACACTACTCTTACAGCTTGGTCTCCTTCATGTATTCCCACTAAAGTTGATAGATATAGGGGCATATGCACCTGTTCCATGAGTAGAACAAAGGCAGATAGTAATGAACCTACTGCCATATGTGTCTGACAGGATGCAAAGTTAAACAGAGTAAATACCAGAAGGCAGACAGTACAGATATTGCTTAGCAAAAGTGAGCAAGGTGCACAATAGAACCTTTTCACATGTAGTTTTCCATAACTTAGATACATGTATTAAACTTGACAAATTATTCCAAGTTGAAGAATAACAGGGAGTTACTTTGCGGTTTAATGAACTTAAATGGTATTGAGCAGGCAAAACCACCTGTGTCTTTTGGAGTTGTCTATTCTTTGCTGATATAGGCTGAAACTCAGTTAACATTATGTCTCTCTGATTCAAGTAAGGAAATGTATTACAAATCACCCACGTAGTTTTCTCTTTTCCCTGACAATATTATTTTGAACAAAACTGATTGTTGACATGTTACAAAATACAGTAAGTTTAGAATATAAGTCAGAGATGTGAAACAGGTTCTTGTTGTATCATATATAACTTCCTTTTTGTCTTGTTGATATCATTCAACCATCAGTCACCACAACCACCACCTAGTATTTCCAAGTCACTTCCAATCTTCAAATCATCTGACATCCACCAAGAAGGTCACTGAAGGTCACGGCCCTTAGCACGCCACCCACAAGGTCACGACCAAATAAAACAGACATCAAGTAGAACATGGACAGGAAAAACACAACGAACCTGAACTAACTGACAGGGCCAGGTGTGAGGAGTAAGAGAATACTGCACTGTCAGTGGTGGAATGGCAGGGACTTCTCCCCACTGGTGCGCCTGACCTTTGAACCGAGGTCAGTGAAGTCAAATGGCATGCTGGAGGCTATAACATTAACCTACTGTACAATTTCATGATTTTCTTTTATGTGCTTTGAAGCTGACCACAAGGCAGACAAAAATAACAGTCCTATTTTTACATTCAAGGCATGTTAATTGTACCTTAAATTGGCATTAGTAGCAAAAATAAAAGATTCTGTTCATTTATTGTTTGATATTCTTTATGATTTATCTATCAGAGATGTGCCTATTTATATTTCAAGAAAAAATCTGATCAATGATATTGCAATTGTAGGTCTTTCTTCAACTTTCTAGAGATGTTTTAAATGTGAGGCCTTTTCAATTTTGACCTTATCTCTGTGTAAAAAGTTTTCATTTCTTGAACAAAATCAAAGAAGATAAACTTTTTTGAAAATAAAGAAGAGTTTCAAATTCTATGTTAATTGGCTTAATTAAGCTACAGAGCATGAAATAAAACAATCATTTTAAAAGAATTTTGTTGAACATTCCATACAGTTGGGTGTTGCTTGTTACATTCAGCAGAGATCACACAGAGGTCAAGAGTTCACTTAAAAGTTTACCCCAGGCACTAGATCAACATTGGGCATGTAGCTTTAACTGGTCCTGTTCTCACTGGTACTAAATATATATATAAAAAAAAAAAAAGTTTCCCATAAACCAATCGTATAAGGTGGATCGATCTAACTCTGCGGGCCTTCTCGCAGTGTAATCAGCTTAACTGTCTGACTCGCCCTCTTGAGTAACTAGGGGGTAATTGACTATCACTAAGTACCCCCTAGCTGCTTCAATATGTGTGCAAGACATTTAAGCCACTTAAGCTGAATGCAATTTAGCGAGAATCCCCAAAGAGTTAGATCGTTCAAGCTGGTACAATGGCTTTAGGGGAATGCTCCCTAAGTGTCAAAATTGGCCATAAAACAGCAATTATCCTTCCCATCTCTCTTTCTCTTAGAAAAGTCTTTTAACATTTTGAATTTAACAAGGAATCTCTAACTTAAGAATACAAAATGCAATCATCTCACACAGTAACTGACCTGCTGGCAAATCAGTAAGCCACAACTGATTGCAAATTAGTCACTACTTGAACTGTTGACCAGCTCCAGTTTTAACTTGGGCCCTATATGAGCTGGGGCCACTTCATCAACCAAGGCGTTTTCACACAGACTGTGTCTAATTTAAGAGGTCAACACTGTAATCCCTGATAAAGTGTCAGCTTTCACTTATTTCAAAATATTTACCAGTGCTCTATTTGTGATAGAATAACAGAGGTAATGCTGAAGAATGTGCAATATGCTGGGCTTATTGGCTTATGCATGCTGGACTGCCCCACTGTGATGTCACCAAGATCGATTCCCCCTCTGGCATTCTATACCTGAACTTGCTGTAAGCTGTTTAGTCTAGACTTGGGAGTGACTTGTAGTAGTATGGGTGGAAGTTGGCTGTTATATAGGGGTGAAAGATGAGGAGAGGAAGTTTATGGTGGCCTGCCTGTAGATTGAAGAAGGGGGGGGGGGGGAGGAAGAGGAGGGAGACAGAAATTCCCTAGAACATTTTCAATTTTCAAAGAATCATTACGTTATCACAGTACATCAATATCTTTATTCATACCAACAAAAACCACTCTTTCAGTGAAAAAAATTACATTCCAAGACAGTAAGGAANTATTACATTCCAAGACAGTGGGGAAATAAACAATACTGGCATAGTTAAAATAATTTGCTAGCAATGCTATGAAAATGTCATGGGCATATAAGCATAACCAAAACTTGGTTTTAACCTTCCTTGAACCAAATTACCCAGTCATAACTGGAGTGAATGAATCATACATAACTTCTGGCCAGGGACTGTGGTTGCCAATCACATTCCAGTGGTTGTGAACAGGTAGTAACTGGATGATATACATCTGGGTGTTGCTAGAGAACTTCCTCTGAACTCAGAACCCTTTCTGCCAGATTACCAGTTTTGGACTTAAATCTACAGAGTCTTGCCCCACTCAGACCCTGATCTTTCTCACCCCCCCCCCCCCCCCCCTCGCACTCTCTCTTCTACACACGCATGCAAGCATGTATATACAAGACAGACACACGCACAAACATTCACTTTTCAAACGAAGTGATTTCCTCTCATTGCTCTCTTATTTTTTTTATATCCCCAGAGCTGGAGGGCCGATACAACAGTTTTTTTCATTCAACATCTCATAACATATACTTTCATGCCCCAGACATCCTCCTGTTCTCTCATAATTCAACAGGTTCCTTTGATCATAAAGTACACCTTCCTCTGGTGTGCTGTCAGGATCCACAAAAACACATTTGCCTATGCACGCACACACACACGCACATACACACACACACACACATCTGTTTCATAATTCAACAGGTACGTATTTAGCATCTTTATATCTCCACCACCATTTCCTTTCATTGTGAAGTAAGACTCCCTTTGGTGCACTGTGGGGATCCATACAAACACACACACAGAACAGGAAGTTTAAATAAAGCAGTCAAGTCTCAAAAATAGCAACACGTAGGCTGCAAATGTAGCACGATAAAACAGCATTTCCTATTTCCTCATTAAGCAACAAAAGGCAGCATTCAAACTATATCCCAATGATGAAATTCCAATACTTTTTGACACATTAACATATACCCAAGATAAATATAATGCATTAACCATTTCCTTATTACAGATATTTAAGCAGCTGCAACAATATAATGGGCAATTATATTATAAAAGAATTTGAAAAATGTACCGGTATCTCCATGACTTTGATGCACATCTACCCACACATTTCTATATTTGCATCAATATTAATAACTACAAAATTATCAGGTTCTGCCAGTATCATATTTACAATCAACAACATCAAGACACTAAGGTAAAATATGCAAACACATGAAGTACCAAAACCTTTGCATATGTCAATCCACTGTTTACCCACTAATCCTGCATGGTCGTCTTATGACAAAGACAAGGACACTCTCCCTCTGCACACACACACACACACACACACACACACACACACACACACACACACACACACACACACACACAGTTTATTTTTTATTGCTGCTCTCATACAATAAGCATCGTTGTTATCAGCAGCACTACAAAGGTTGCATTCTTTCACGACTGTCTCACCATGTTGACCATGTGTGCAAGTGCCAGTCAATGTTTGCCGTACATGTGAGTGCCAGACACAGGATTCTTTCTTGAGGATTAGATCATAACATTTTTATTAGAACATTCATCAAACAACATGGGATTTTTTAAAAATGCAGTCAGTAAACACAATCACTAAGTTTACAATTCACATAAGCACCAATAATAAAATGATATCAATAACAGTATCATTTTCACTGCAGCTTACAAAATTACAAAAAAAATTCAATATTGTGCATCAAAAATGCACTCGCTCTAATTTAGTATTTGCAAACAACTCAAAAATATTTGTTTAGTCATCCCAACCATGTGAACCTTGTCATTATCATACATGGTTCACATAAATCATTACTGATAAGGCATTTATTATCTCACAGTGGGATACTGATCAAAACAAAAACAAAACTGCCATTTCCCAGTCTGTAGGATTTTTATGGAGGGAGGGGTGCTTTAATGACATTTTCCAAGGTTATGCTAGGATGGTAGCAAAATTACAATTACAATTTTGAAATATCAAGGAGAGTGGGACAAGTGCTCCAAAATAAAATCTAAACAGAAAACATGAAATGTGTGGGGCGGTTTACAAGGCATTTCCATTCTGCAGTTTGAACTATAACACTGTGCCCCCCCCCCCCCCATGTTGAACATGACTTAATCTATGCAGGGTGACACATACCAGTCAAAGCCCAGTCTACAAGGTCACTGCATTGGTGATGTACCTTGAACTATTGGCAATGGCACAAATATTTTTAATCAATTCAACATTAACAACATTTCCACTACATCTCTTGTCTGGTATGCACAGTGAACAAATTTGCTATCTAAATTGGTGCAATTTTTTGTATGAGTACTTCCACATGATCATCTGCCCTTCTGCTGAAATTTGCTCATTTTTTAAAACCCTGATTCAGGCATAAAAACTTCAGAAATTAAACTTATCTCATCAGCTCCCAATATTACACAAATACTCAAGTGTCACATTATTCTTATGATAAAAATTTAATAGTTTTTATAGGTACTTAAATGTTTTACTAGGAATAAGACACCATGCCTCAAAGGTAAATAAGTGCACACACGTACGCATGCACACACACACACACACACATGTTAAGCAAAGATGAACCATTTCTCTATGCCATATCACCATCTGGCAGTTTGGCAAAGCAGGTCAGACCCATTGCTTGTTCTGGACCACACTTAGTCTGAATGCAGCTTTTGTGAATCATGACAAGGACTATCCTAGCTACCCTGAGTGTCAGAGCAACGTAAAAGCTAGCTTGTTAAATATATACCTTGTGATGGAGTCGCTTTTACTAGCTCTGACGAACAGCGACAATCTGAGGGCGTTCTTCTTCAAAATTTTGCCTGGGGCCCTTCCATATTTGGAAGTCACATGTCACAGCTGTGTCAGCCTGGATCCATATTTGGAAGTCATAAGTCTCGTACGTCACAGGTTTGGCCGCCTGGAGCTGCCTTTCCCGCCTCGCGCTGAAGTTATCTCGTGCAGAGGAGACAAGAAGAAAAGTGCCTGACGAAGTTTGAATTGAAAATGTCTTGCAGTCGAAGGTCAGTGCCACAATAGAAGCAACATTCTGCTTTAAAAACTGATTTTTGGTGTAGCCATTGCGCAGCCCTTATAGTGGTATCGGGCATACAGTGTAGCTGTCAAATTTGGCACATGGCAAGCATGTGTATTGCGCACGTGTACATCTCAGGTCTAAATGTTCTTTGATAAGCCAAAAAACAAAAACATTGGATATATCTGTTCTGTTCGAAGAATATTATTTATTTTTTCACTTTACATCTTAAATACAGCAAATAAAATTAAATAAAGCAGAATTAAATCTGTTTTACGTTTCATTTTGGTCTGATGACATTCAACTGCAGATTCACTGCGGAGCAGTTCTATTTGATGGATGGAGGTGTAACATGGCCGCTGGTCACTAGAGCCGGTATTGTTGATATGGGTTATATATGAAATCAAGATCGAGCTGGCAATACCGGAATCTAGAACCTAGGGTAATCCTAGCTGGCTCAGTGTCCAAGCTATGCTCACCATCCATCTTGTGATTCAGAAGACTGACCAAAAGACTGACCAGTAGACTTGTCAGTGCCCTATCTAAATTTGTCTGCAGACTGGTCAATATCCACCCATCAGATCCCACAGCTCTCTCCTCAGCTGTGTAACTATAAGCCTCTGTGGCAAACTGCCTTCAAGAGAATGAAGACTACAGCCTTTTTTTTTTGAGGAAAGATTTAATTTTTAGCACCATTTAAACTGTCTGACAGAAAATTAGAGGTTCCTATTGAAAATGGTCTATTATTTTTGGCAACGGACACAGGGAATATTCACAACTTGGTTGAAGTCTCCTAAATGTATTTTTCAACAAAATTAGGTAATCATTTAATCTAAGACCTGACAATAAGATTGGACCATCAACCAATGATGGCGAGAAAGTTGATTTTAATGAATATTAGCCATAATTGTGCTTAAACAAGCCCATTTTGGACAGGAATTAGGTAAAAGTTGAGTTGCTTGTAGAACAGATTACAAAGAGAAAGATAATAAGAGGAGTGATACAGGTTTCCTTCTAATCATATCTCTTTATATTTCAATTATCTGATAATGCAAGTTTGGCTTAATGCCAGTTAAAAAGTAGACCTGACTGAATTGGCCTTTAGCTACACATGAAATGTAGAGTTGTTGAACAACAAAGTCTGTAAACATGAAATGAAAAACAAAATAACACTCACATGTAAATCTTTAATCTATATTCCTCATGGCACAGAACAGAACCGTGCAGGGATATGGCTAGGGTAAATCCCATGAAACCAGGGGTTTCCCTATACGATTACTAACTAGGATGTGATTGGGTCAAAACAAAATCCCCTAATATCAGGGAATCCCCTGGATAACATATCACATCCTTGCAGACATTCAGTGATAGCAAAGTCAATTTTGAAAATTACCTTTAAAAAAAACCTAGTTATCCCCTCTATGTTGTCAGGATTCATGT
Organism: Lingula anatina; assembly: GCF_001039355.2. Next base: position 374,500 of record NW_019773781.1, read on the forward strand.
GGGTATTTTTAAATAAATACTTAAAATATCTGAAATATTTTGGAATCTAGATCAATAAGTACTTCTAAACATCATTTTTAAGGCTTTACCAAACAAAAGTAATCATATTAAGACTTCACTGTTTGATTCAATCTAGTAGAGTTGTAGCCAAATATTTGCAATGCTCTGAATCAGACAATTCAATTTATTCCTAAACTAACATGTTACCTTTATACTTATTTTATACCTAAAACTACTTATGTTCCAATTTTAATTTTATAATTATAATATCCAACATTTCTTTTTTGCTTTCAAAAACAATTTCAGTTATTTTAGGACATAAGACCAAGTATATCAGCAACATGAACTTCTTATTATTGGTAACAATGTAATTCTCAGGTAACCTTCATCTTAAATAATCTCTCTCTCTCACACACACACACACACACACACACACACACACACACACACACAGCCTAGCAAGACTGAGACTTGGATCAAACTGGTTTCTAACGAGAACTTATTTCACAAAATAAGACCAAATGTGATAGTTACCTTAAAACTTTTCCAAGTGTGTTTCTACTATGCTACAGCTTGGTAAGTTTTTACACTAAACCTCAAGATGGAAAATGAGACAGAAACAAGTGGTCCCAGGCCCATGGTCCCTGGGAATTCAGTACAACAGGCAGCTAGCTAGCTAGCTATGTGGTTTCTGAAGTATGTTATCAGTTCCAAGGGGACTGTTCACAACTGGTCTAACCTAGACAGGATCTAGATTAACAGATAGATCTATCAGCAGACACAGAAATCAAATAAGAACCCTCAACCAATCAAGATCTGATTTTTTACTAGTAAACCTCATGTTAATCAACTTGGACACCAGCAGACCTAACATATGGCCTACTCTCAGTCTAAGATGGACTGGCTGTGAACACGGCTGGGGTGAGTTAAACCAGGGAGGCGTGTCATTTATCTCCATGGTACATCATGCGTATTAGAGATATCAGGTGCTGATATAATGACCAGACACGCCTGTGGTCAAGTTATACTTCCTGGACATGCAGTGGTTTACTTATATATATTTAACGGTGCATCCATCACTGGTGCATCTGTAACTGGCATAAAGCGTCTGTGCATGTAAGCATGTTAGGCTTGAGTGAATGAGTGGGGAGAGGAAATACAGGGAAAATGTGGCATGTATAAACCAGTCACAAATACCTGGATACAAGCAATACACCTAAACAATCCGCTGACCAATATGTTTTACTGATGCAGCTATTCTCATTTTATTTCATTGTCACATAGTGTGTGTATGCACATATGTGTATCCAGGTGATACAAGTGCGCACACACACATACACACACACAGGCATGCACACACAAACATGCACAGACTTCCCTTCATCTACCCACGCAGACTCACAACCTCTACACCTATCATTTAGTAAAAAAACTCTTAGTATATTGGAAGGAGACAGTGGAGACATTCCTTAAGTACCAATTTGTAGCAAGTATGCATGTTCATTATCTATTCAAAGTCTCAAGGCAGAAATGACAAATGTCTATAAGACCACCTGTTGAATAGACAAACAGCAGCTTTTTTGAAGGGAAAGTCCCTCATGTTAAAAGGAAATGTCCCCATTTGACAGGCCTTCCCTGAGGGCCAGTATAAATCATCATAAATAGTTTTATCCTTGTAATAATAATAGAGAGATTCAGTTGTTAGGTCAACAGCACTGTAAGTCACAAAAAAACACACAGCATCATACAGACTTTTCTGAAGGAAAAGTCTCAATCTCTCAAAGAAAAGGCTTCACTACACAGCATAGTAAACTACTTGCCCCAAAGTGCATGGAGTCAAGAAAAATCCAGTCAAAGCATTATCATATGAGCAGTGAGAAATAGAATGCAATGCGCACTGACAGGCACCACAACATTATCACATGCATGCAAACACACACACACACACACACACACACACACACACACACACACGTGATCACAGTATTCAGTGCTATGAAGAACCTCGTACCGACTTACCAGCATATGCAGCATGAAACTCCTCAGCCAGCAACATGACGTGGCCAACTCTCAATGCATACACTGTGCTTGGTGCACACACCACAGCGCTGTGCTGGCTCAGGAAGTGACCCCATTCTCTCACAGGCCTCTCTTACTAGTACACTGGTTGAAGGGCCCAAGACTTCATTTCTACATGTTGCAGGGCTTTATTTCCAGCACTTTTCTGTTTTCCTACTAGCATGGTGATGTATTCTGCATTCAGGACTTTAAAATATATATTAAATCTATGGGTGTATTCCCAGAGATTTAGGGTTCATTTACATGAAAAATCTATTTTCTAAAAATCTAAAAATCCATTGGCGGTATCTTGTGATCACGGTCTGTGCCCTGAATACCCCACGGCGTAATTACTGGCAGCGCGAGCGAGTTACTTCTAAAGCTGTAATTAATTCTCGGCTGCACTGGGAGGAGATTATGATACCTTGACACTGGGTTTTCAGGGCAAAGACCGTGATAATAAGATACCGCAATAGATTTTTAGATTTTTAGAAAATAGATTTTTTGTGTGAACGAACCCTTAGATCGATCCAGAGATTCAGATTAAGATCGACCTAACTCCCTGGGGGTTCACGCTAAATTGCAGTCAGCCGAGCGCGCACCATAGGTAATTACCCCCTTACAGCTTTTAATAGGCGGGACAGACGCTTAAGCCGGCTAAGCTGACAGTAATCTAGTGAGACTCCCCACAGGGATAGATCGATCTAAAATCTATGGGAATGGGGTCTATCTCAGTCTCATCTATCAAATACTGAGCTTTAATATTGCCCAGCATTGTCGTCACAAAAAAAGTTAGATTTAAAGCTTTACTTCAATCACATTTTCTGAATATATAGCATTTCCCCCCAAGCACTTTTGACTTTTACTAGTAAGAGCTTTTTCATTAGCTCTAAGATTTCTGCTAGTTAACGGGTTTTTTATCCAAACCCTTTGATGTATGCTGGATAAGCCCTTTTTCTGATACTGAGGCTTTTATTGGCAAAAATATTTTTGTAAGCACTGTGAGTATATCATTATGTCAATGGCTATCCAGTATTGTGGATATACAGCACTGCTTCATGGATTTCACTCTGAACTTAAAGCAAACCTTTATACCCATTATACTAATTCCAAGGCTTCTTTCCCAGAACACTTATATAGGACTGCAGGAACATATATTGATATTCAGGTTGCAGGGCTTTATTCCAGCATTCTTATTCACACAGACTACTGGGGGTGTATTTTCAGGTCGGTGCAATTATAATGTCCATGATCCTCAATGATTTCAGCTATATAGTATAGTTTATAAACTGCAATTTTTTTTTTCAATCTCAGAATTATAGTAAATGCACAAATTGGTCATGCACATGGACAGTAGATGTGGGGCTAGTGTTCAACTCTAAACCTACTCTACACCAGATTCAGCCTGACATCTTTACCAGTGTTAAGTCTGTTCTGCTGTGAACTTAAATCAAAACAGTGGTTCTGTTGAAATGGTCACAGTGAGCATATTTTCCAAACAACAAACTGTGGGGGCTCTCCTTGGCTCTGCTGTATATATGTAATAGAGGTGATGATGTGCAGGGTTATATATCAGTGCTGTACGTGTGTTCATATTTACAGTTTATATTGCTTTCACCTCAGCATTTTCTTCCACAAAGAATCAATATCACAGACACAGTGATGATATTTTTTGTGCATACATTAGCCAGCTACATTTATACATGAAGCATGACATTAACCTCTGCATCATATTAAACATCCATGTAGCAGGGCATCTGGAAAGCAGCTCACTGGGAACTTCACCACAATTCACAGGTATGGCCAACACATTGACCATCAAATTTTAGTATGTAAATTTTTTTTGCCAGAAGCACACACACATACTAATCATGAAGTATTTTCTGTATTTCTGAATGAAATTTCCCTAGCAAACTATTCTGTTCTTACCATGAACCTTGTGAAGGCCAGAGTGTTATAAAATCTAATCTATTTGATTTAATTTACATATTACACAGCCTGCTGAGCAGTGGGGTAAGCTGAGAGCCCTGAGAACCAAGACACAGCCATCACAGTCAGCCACTTTGAAAGGAAAGATCTTAGAACACTACGCTATTTCAACTACAGCATGCATGTGCACACACACATACATTAACATGCACACACACACACACACACACTGTAAGATTATATGAGAGCTGTCCTGTCTACATTATGATGATTAGTTAAGTTGGAATGTTAGCAAAACCGAGACCATTGGTACTTTAAAAGACGTTCAACAGGTCCAAGGAAAGGGGTATTCCTGTGCAATCTGGACTTAGGGTGATGTCATTAATCCCAAAGTAAGCAGTTTCCAGAGAGAACAGTTTCCGAGAACAGTTTCCATATTACAAGCCTAGCAAACCCTGTAATGGACACCACAATTTACAAACAGTTTCAGTTCCTCATTATACATGTTTAGATCCACCAGTATTATTATCCAGGCGTGTTCACAACTAGATCAACTTACACCAGATGACCAGATTACATGATGGACCACATGAGAGGGTATTACATCCAAAGTAGTGCTCATTCAGCAAACCTAGTTTCAAATTAGTCTATCTGTGAACACAGTCTATGTTAATCAAGGCCCTGCACAGAGTGTAATCAATCTAGCCAATCTAGCATATGGCCTCCCGTGGCATTATCATAGGACCACAAGTCAAGAGGTGCATGGAGTAAGTATTTACATCCAGACACAGCAGACAGAGTAACCCAGCTCTGGAGCTGAGCCAGGCAGACATACACATACATAAAACAGAACTCGCATGAGAGAGAGTGAAGGAAAAAAAGGAAGCACATGACAGGGCAGGAGGGGGGGGGGGG
>NW_019773781.1:385257-402670 GCF_001039355.2 Lingula anatina
GCATGAGTTAAACCATAATTTAACACTGAAAAAAAAAAAAAAGAAAAAATGAATTTGAAGATAGCAGTCTGTAAGTTCTGTATTTCTTTTATGATAAACATTTTCTAAAAATGATATGACAGGTGCTCCTTTTGTGAAGAATTGAATCATGAAACATTTTTTAATCTATGACTGATCTGGAACAATTTACACCTGCAGGTAGAATCTAAGATTAATTATAAATATCTTCACAAAAACAAGACCTTGTTTCAATTTCCATAAAAATAAGGCAGTTTGAGACGAAGGCATACAAAAACATTACTCATAGTCTGAAAACATAAAGATATATTGCAAAATAAAGATATGAAATGTTAAGTGAAAATCAATATGTTATACTACATGTATACTCATAGTAATGCAAGGTTTTGAACTAACATGAAATAAGTGATACAAATTATATGGATATAAAACCTAATAATGCAAATTTTACTAAGTTTAATAGAAATAAATATAAGAAAATGAAATGTACTGAACATGGATTATGCTTTCCTTAAAAAAAATGAGCAAGGACTTAAAATAACTGACACAGAAGCAGAGATAGATTCAACTGGGCATCAGCTATTAAGCCTCTTTCTTATTTTTAGAAACTTAATTGAATAAGCCAAAACAAAATGTAATAATTTGTGAACATATCACTTTTGTCTAGAGTTATAAAAAAAATCCCAAATGACTAAGCAAAAAGGAAAACCAAAATACATACAGTTTCCTTGTGTTACACCAACTTCTTTTAGCCACAAATTACAAAGTGACAAAGATTTAAGTCTGGGAAGACGGATTTGACTATCAGAAACTATCATTCTGGGCAAATTCACCCCTGATAGTGACAAATATCTTTAGTATTGCAGGCATAGTCAACCTTAATACCTAGGACATACCCCTTCAAACGTAAATGGTATGTTAACCCCCAAGATGAACTATGTACATGCATTTATGACCAAATTAAGGACATATCATCCTTAACTTTCAGGGGTGTACACATTCCCAACATCTAAATTAACCTCATTCCACTTACCTTGGATGTGCTGAATTTGGTCCCCAACACGCACAGAGAACGTCTCCCCAGGATTGACATGCACATGTACCACGTGCTGTCCCGGACCCAGTGTCAGTCCCTGCTGGCCACTGCCACTGCTGAGGCTGGTACCCGCAGGCACAGTTCCCGTACCACCAGCCATGGCGCCGCTGCTGGAGGGAGGTACGGGAGCACCAGTGGACATTGTACCGGTGGCACCATTTTCCCTCTGTGGACTCCCTCCACGAGAAGTTGACCGAGGGGAGTGGCCACTGGGTGAGTGACCCCCACGGGGAGATGCTGAAGGGTCAGATTGGTGGTGATGAGGTGGTGTCTGGTGTGGTGGTGCTTGTGGCCCCTGGGCTGGAGGATGGGTGTGCTGTGGCCCTTGGGCATGAGGTGGGTGTGGTGGGTACCCTCTGGGCGAGTGAACCTTTTGGGTCCCCTCCCCTCTACCTTCACGGTGACGGTTACGGTGGCTCCGAGGCGAGGTCTCCAGGGAGAAGCCTGGCTCAACTGGAGTTGACACCTCCAGTGGGAGACTTTTCTCACTGGAAGACTTTCCAGTCTTCCCAGAATTTCCATTTGAAAGCCCTTTGGTAGCACTAGCCTTGCCATGGGAGACTACATTCTCTTTTACCGCCTTGGTTTTGGTTGGGGATTCCCCGTGATCCAGGCAGGCACTGCTGACTTTGCTGTCTGCTCCATCCAATCCAGCTGGATCTCCATTGCTGTGTGAGTCCCCCGCTCCATTTCCCCGTGGCACTTTCTGGCCACTCTCTGCTTCATTCATTTTGTCTTGCCAGTCTCCTTGCCCATCGTGGACATTGCCTTGTGGTGTTTCTTTAACATTTCCCTTTAAATCCTTATCACCATCTTCCTTTGCGCTTTCATGGCCATTAACCTGGGGGTCCTTGGCCAACTGTTCACTGCTTCCATGACTAGGGGAACTCCCCCCTTTGATCTGAGATTGGTCACTTGTTTTTTCACTCATCCTCATTCCAATTGACTTGTGTTTGATGTGACAGTGTGTTAGTGTGACAAATCAGTGACAATGTGATATTGCGTTAGGTGTCCTTTCTTGGATTGTCTTCACGCATTCTTGTTCCAGCTGACTAGAAAGAGGAGACCCAAATGTAGAAAACTGGAAATTAAAAAAATGTATCCACACAATCAATCAATTTCCACAATTTATATTTCAATTTTCAATAAAATTCTTCAAAATTTTAAAACTGTAAATTACATTACTCCAGTACTTTCATATGATTGGTTCTTCAGAACTAGTCTGGTTTCACAAATGGGGAAATACTTAAAAGTCATGTTCTGGCCGATTTCTTTTAATACAACATCTGAGAAAAAATTCTGCTCAAAAATGTACAACACTAAAAGCTGACAAAAACAGTATTTACTTCATGCAATCTTGCTTTCTGAAAATAATATAACACCAGAATTTTTTATGAAACCATACTTGCTTTCAATTACATCATAGCCAAAATATGCTGTAGTGATGATTTAGCAGATAAAAAGTACCTGATATTACTATGCACCATTAAGTTCAAGCTGATGTGACAAGCAATTGTCTTTAAATCTCTTATTATCCCATATGAAATTTCTTACAGTCACAAAAAACACCCTTCCATTGAGGGTTACCGTTGGGGTAGGGAGGAGGAGCAAACTCACAAAATTAATCTAGTTAAGACGATTTACAACCTTCTGATTCAAATCAATTTCTTCCCATATGGCCCAGGACAGTTATAGCTGATGCTATCACAGAGTGAAGCCAACTAAAATTCACTTAATGGACTGGCTTCACAACAATATGGCACCTTCAGTAAGTAAACAAGTGCACACATACAAGAGTAGTTTCATCTTCCACAATCAATAGTCACCAAGATGTTCAACTTATACTAACCTTGGCCAAAAGTCAAGTTCTTTTTTCATGAATGCATACAAATCAAGTAGCACTGAATTCTTTTAAAAAGTGGTCAACAACTTAAGGTGCAATAACGTAACCCTTTATACGCATTATAAGCATAACAGTTTGTTTTAATTGACTCTAGAAAAATCCCCATGTTAAAACCCTCTTTCTAACTATTTTGAGGTATCCTACCTCAAATTTTCACACTGAACAGCATTTTCCTTAAGAAAAAAAAAAATGGAAAGAATGTTTTATATTCTTTCATATCTCTCGAAATAATTTAGTTTCTGGTCAGACATGTCTGAATTTCTGGTCAGACAAGTGAAACCATGTTCTTTCTTTTTGTTCATCTTTGCTGAGCAATTGTTTATTTTGCTTCTCACTTGACTCAACATTGTATTTATTAGTAATTTTCCAGAAGCTAACCAATGATGACATTCACTTACAGTGTTCTTCAAATAATTTTACTCAAGTTTACAGAGCCACTTTAAAGGCATGCATTTGAGGGTGCCTGGAAGTCTGCTTCTGTGCATGTGAAGCATTTTAGTTGCTTTGAAGATTTGCTTTTTCATATATGGCAAGCACTTAGAGTCAATCTATCCCCAAGTACATTTGATTTATTGGTGCTACCGAAAAACCTCTTCTTCCCATGCATAGACCTACACTAAGTATGACTCAGTTTGTGGTTCATGGGGAAGTTGAAAGTTGACTGCATGTTACTTCATGTTGCTTGATCTGCCCGAAGTAATGTTCATTTTCTAATGCAATTCATATATTTAACATGGTTAGTTATGCAGTTCATAGAAAATGTACATGTCATCAATAATGGGCTGTTTGCCTCATTTATCAGTGCTATAGATGATTATGAGGTAGCTAATATATACTATGATATAGTATATTATAAATGCACAGGTGGATATCCATTTTTCCCACTTCCAATACTGTACGACGTAATGTCAATTAGCGTGACCAAAGAATTGTAGCAGACTTTGTCTAGCTATCCTGAAAAACTTACACATGTACTTTGAGAATTCCAAACCGATCATAACATGTTCAAAATAAATACGAATGAATGAATGATGAAGGGCTGTAAAAAGCACCTATTGCTGGTCCATCTATTCTAGAAAATCTGAAATAAGCTCTAGGCCCTCTTTAGTTTTTATTCTTATCTTTTCATCTCATTATCCTAGACTTCACACAGGCAAACCATCGAACATCTGGTCCAAATACCCACTTTCATTTATGCACTGATTGCGAATGTCATTTCAAGTTGGACCAAAACAAAGATAACTGAATGTTGCAAGATATAGATTTTTGAGATAATTCGTAGAGTATATATACTACATCTCTCTAGAAAGCAGACAACTGGCTGTCAGTTGACTAGTCTAGCGGACGGGTGCTTATTAATCATTATCAACATACGAGATATATCAGAACAGCATTTGTCCCGACAGAAAAAAATCTGCTGCCCGGACATATGCTTAATTTCATTAGAGCTTCCAGCTAAATGGTCTAAGAAACATATCCTTACCTTGTCAGTTTATGTTTAAACTAAGCTCACTTTTCGTTGAATATTCCCTTCGGTTTTCCCGATTTTACGCTAGTTTCATAAGAAAAAAACCCATTTGGTACGAGCGTCCCTCATACCGCCATATTGAATATTAAATACCCTGACCTTGTAGGGGATTATGGGATTGCAATGACCCGAATAAATAAAGCTTCAAAGCAAGCTGGTAGACTATTCGTGACTATTCTACATATTCTGGTATTTTTTATTTAGTAGGGATGTATATGAAGACCCTTTTAGCTTTTGTTATATTTGCGCCAACTATGAAACTTTCAAAAATATTATGTAAATTAAAATACCACTAGAGGGGAGGTGTGTATACTTACCACGACAAGCCACTGACGAGCGTCACAGCCCACCCACACGTTTTATGAATGAATACAATCGATATGACGTCCGAGAGATTATTTTTAGCACAGCTCACGTACATGTCTTCCCCAAACAATCAAATCAACAACTAATCTGCGAAAAACCAATATCCATTCGTGATATTTTTAGTGTGATTAAGTGACTTTGATCTAAAGTCGATTACTTGTGATTCCCCGTTAAATGTGCTGATTATAAGCAATATCATTTCAATAAAGGCATACATGATATCAAATAATTTCTAGGGGGCGGAACGAATAATTTTCAACTCGATTACTTCCTGGAGTGAAAATATATTAGGTTGAAATGATCGGAAATTATTTAGGAAACGATCAGTGCAAAAATGGGAAATCCATAGGCCTACATGTACGTACATCTCCGTGTAATTCACGCATCCCACGCAGGTAGGGACATTGAACACGGAGTGTCTGAGGTGTCGTACCTCATAAACAAAAACAGCGGATTTACAATGGTTATTTTAAAAACGACTGTGGTAGAGTTATTCTGAATGAAACTGACTTCAGATCTCGGACGATAGGCCTACCTTGGATCGAAATATCCTGGTTCCACTTTCTTTATCAATAGGCCTAGTGTGTAATTGGGCACTATATTCATCGTAGGTGGCAAGGAATCAATTAGGAATTCAAACTATGTATGTAGTAAAAAAAATACCCTTTACCCATCACCTTTAAATAGTCTAATAGAAAAAACATCTTTTGAATGCTCAAGTACTGGATGTAGTCTTGTGGAACGAGCTTCCCAGCCATATAAAATGTGCCCCATAAACAAATCTCGTTTTAAATGTCTAGTCAGAAAAATTTCATCACCTCAGAATTGTATGTTTTAATAAATGTTTTTTTTTTTAAATTATAATTGCTAGTCTTAACATTTTGTTGCTAATAAAATTTCCGAAAATTTAAATGTACAGAAAACTCCTGTATATATATATATATATACAGAGAGAGAGAGAGAGAGAGAGAGAGAGTTAAGCATACAAATAAAATTTATATACATGTAGTTTTGGAGCTCCCTTTTTTATGATGTTTGTTTAGTATTAATTATAAAAACTTAATTTACATAAAAAATTGCTTTTGTTGTAGTTTAGAAAGGAGCGTAGTGAGCTTAAAGGGATAACAACTTTTCGTAAGAGATCCATATTTCAAAATAAACACAATGTTACCAAGTTAACAACTCATGGAAATATAATAGATTCTATTATCCCACCAAAACTGCGGTTAAAAAAACCAAACTTTTTTGAAAAAAAAGGAATTAATTGTTAGCAGTAGGCCTATATTTTTTTAAGAACAGTTGTTATCTCTTTAAGGCCAGAGTAGACAAGCGTTGGGGAGAGGCTTAACAATGCCGAGGGGGTCTACGTTTTTATAGGTAATTTGAGGTCAATGAAAAATGTTGTAGAATGCATAGCGTACATCCTATTTTCATTTTCTAATACATTCCATTATTTGTTAGATATTATTGTTCTCACGATCAAGATCTAATCATTTTTTTTTCTAATTTTTATTTTGACATACTCGACTGTTTTTCTTGATCGTGTTTTCTATTCTTGTCTTGATTTGGTCCTGTCTTGGACTTTAAAAATACAATCGACGGCGCAAAGTTTCACTTTTCTAGCTTGCGCTAGAATAAAATACCAAAATACACGGATTTCAGTGTGCATCGAAAGCCTCGCCGAATCAGGACATAATTAAGTAAGCTGAGCAGTACTCTATTTCATGGACACATTTGGGACGACTTAAGTCAAGGTATGGAGTTATTTGGTTTAAACGATTTTAAGTGTACTGTGCAGTGTGACAGTGTGTACATGTACTTTACTGTGACAAAAATGTCAGGGTTAGCAATAAACTCTTGGATGCGGGGGACTCTCGAATCTTTTACTTACCTCTGTCATCTCGCCTTTACTTACCTGTCTCAACTCGTCAAATAACACACATTTTCATGCGTTAACACAAATAGTAAACATCAAAGAACATGAATAGAATTGCTGATGCATGAAACTTCATGCTCGCTAACTAGGTACTTGCAGCTGTACCTGCACATCATGGAAGAACAAAAACTGAGGAAGTAGATGTTTACACACTTTTTTTTCAATTTTATCCATGTCTTTTTTTCATGATTTTCTTTTTAAATTCAGTACAATATTTAAATTTTTTAATTAATCAATTTATTATAAATGTTTTATTTTTGTACTTTTACTAACCCCATGAGGGCTTTGGGTAAGATGAAATTTATATTTACCTTGTTTTTACCCTCAATAAATAAAGTTAAAAAAATTAATTAATTAATTAATTAATACGTGTTGAATTTCCTAAGTGTCTTTGCTATTCAGATAAATTAGTTTTCAGTTTACTTACTGCCCCCCCCCCAACTGTGTTCACCCCCTGAAATGACCCACAGTTCTCACTGTATTTGAATATGTTTGCAGATTCTTGTTAAGACATAGAAACACACAAAACATTAAGATTGTGCTGCGTTTTCATGCAGGTTCAATGTGCAAGCACTGTAGTCAACCAAATCAAACATGAACACCCCTAATTCTTTGCCACACGTTACACATGTAAATTTGTAATTTTATTGTTACCTTTCTTTGTATTCCAGTAGAAAATGGCATAAAAGGTGACAACGACCTCATCTACTGCTGCCCAGGTTAACTCTGTACCATGTCAGATGAATATGGGCCTCCCCTCCCACCAGGGTTCACCAAGGAGAGTTCTGGGAGAGATTCTGGTGACTCTGAGGGCATGAAGGCAAAGGAAGGAGCCATAAATGGATCTTCATTTAAAACTTCAGTTATTGGGCCTATGCTGCCACCAGGGTTTAAAACTGGAAATACTGAAGATAGGGCTTCAATGGATAGTATTGGACCAGTGTTACCCCCTGGGTTTAAATCTGACACAGAGGAGAGGGTGTCAGATATTGGACCTGCTCTACCACCTGGCTTTAAGTCTAGCTCTAGCAGTGAGGACAGAGGATCTGCCATAGGTCCAGCCTTGCCTCCTGGCTTTAAGCCTAGCTCTAGCAGTGAGGACAGAGGATCTGCCATAGGTCCAGCCTTGCCTCCTGGGTTTCAAGTCTAGCTCTGGCAGTGAGGACAGAGGATTTTCCATAGGTCCAGCCTTGCCCCCTGGCTTTAATAGGCGACCTGGGATTGTTGGGCCATCTCTACCTCCAGGGTTTAGTCAGGATACAGAAGATGATGCAGACAGAGATGATGATGATGATGATGATGATGATGATGATGATGATGATTTTGTCATTGGTAATGCAGGGTTTGATTAAATGTTGTAGGCTTTAGACAGTCAGATGCTAAAACCCATTCTTATTTGGCTATGCAAAATGTACGTAATTTACCATTTAATCATTCCAATATTATCTGTTGATTAAAGGAAAATTACTGCTTAATATCCCCTTTACACTGGACGGCGTCCTTTCTGCGTCCTTTCTGCAACCATGAAATTTGGCATCGCTGTGGTCTTATTTAGGAGGCACGAGCATTGATTTTGTATCAGAATGAATGCTCAATGATCGGCCAGTTGTCGGCATGTAAAGTATTATAATTTTTTAACTCTCAAATGGGGCCGTACTGCTGGATGCAGAAAGGACGCCGTCCAGTGTAGAGGGGGCTTTATCTTGGTGCATAATCTATGAAAATTTTCACTGAACAATAAACTGTCTCTTGAATTTTTTCTCAATTTTACGATCTTGGTCTATTTTGTCAGAATACCTAGGGGATTGATCCTGTTCAGAAGCCAAAAAAACGCTGATAGTCCAAAAAAAATCTCACCACATAAATAATATTTAGTTTTCAGTGTTTTCCTTCTGATTGCTGATTCAGTTTTAGGGACCATTCTACTTAGACCCTATTGTACTAACTGTGGATCAATCAATCTGTAATGGGATTCTCACTAAATTGCAATCAACTTAAGCAGCTTAAATGTCTGTCACACATACTGGAGCTGCCAGGGGGTAATATTTTATCGTTTAGCAGCTTCAGTAGGCATGCCAGATGTCTAAGCTGCTTAAGCTGAAAGCAGTTTAGCAAGAAACCCCTCGGGGATGGATCAATCCTATTAGATTGTTCTAGGTATGGGAACCCAGTCTTATTTATTCATCATCATTATTTAGGCCCCATGCCGCCATCAGGTCCCACGCATGAGGAGTCAGTTGCTGCAGAGGTTGAGAGGAGAGCAGAGAAGATGAAGAAAAAACTCCTGGGAGAGGTAACATTATTTTATCATGATATTTTTATTTCATTATTTTATAATCTGGGCAGAAGACTCCACATAATTCAAACAGTGGGGACTGGAAATTTTTACACAAAGGTTCTTGTTAAAAATGTAATCTCAGCTTGTTCCACAAGATTTGTTGAAGATATTCAATTAGGGGGCATTTTATGCTGTTTGTTACAGTATGTATACATTAAAAAAATTATATTAGTTGGGAATAAATTATGTGTTTAATTAGGTACAGTTGGCAGCCTTTTGTTATGATTTGTTATTTTCTGATCTTATTCAATTGGAGGTGAAAAGATTTCTGCTCAGTTGAATTAACTGACATCTGAAGAAGTTTAAAACATTTAGAAAATATAATTGATTATCTTACTTGTAATTGGCTTTATGTGAGAATTAGGCTTTGTTATCTAGAAATGCAGTCTTTGAAATATGTGAGTTTCTATGCTTTGATATTTGTGTTTTCACTCTCTTGTCTCTTTTTTATGTAAGGTATTTTGAACATTCTCATTTTAGATATTCTATTCGATTCTATTCTATTTACATTTTGTAAAACAACTGACAACTGATTGCGACCCCCTCTGCTACTCTTAACATGTCACAACTGACACATTCATCACAACTCTAATGTTGGTGCTGACGTGAGTGTTTGTTATTATATATAAATGATAAATTCCAGGATGAGATAGAGACCCCAGTGGTCACTGAGAGGGAGTCCTGGATGACTGAACTGCCCCCTGACATGGGGGTCAATCTCGGCCTTGGACCAAGGAAGTTCAGGTCTCAGCCTTTGCCAGAGAAGGGAGACAGGTCTGCATGGACTGATACTCCAGCTGATAGAGAGAGAAAGGCAAAGGTGAAGTTGTTGTTTATATGTCAGCCAGCTTATTTATTTATTTATTTATTTATTTATTTATGTACCCACCCACACACATGTTCATTTATTTATCTGATAATTTTTTGATTTTTTTTATTCATTATTCTGATCTGTTTTAATGAACAAAAAAAAAATGATAAGTCTCCATAAAACGTTCAATGTTTCAAGCATACATGCAGCACATGGAATTCTGTTTGAATTCTGAACTTTGACAAGTCAGTTTGTATTTATTTATCTGGGGTAGCGCTATCACTCGCCAATTTAGCCAAATGCTAAAACTGACTGAAATTGGCTAAACAAAGTGGGGTTGATTTGACTCATTTTAGTCAAATTTGAACAATTTGGACAAAAAAGTGATGAAAAAGTAGCAATTTGGCTTAACGGAAAAATTGCTAGCCCCACCCCAGTTTATATATATTTATTAACTTATCTTTTTATTTATTGTTATGCAGGAAATGCAGGAGGGGCGTGGCAGTAAGCGCCAACATGAAGAGGTCTTTATTTCTGAAAGAGACAGGAAGATAACTGCACAGCTACAGGAGTACAATGTGAGTGCGTCAGTATGTGGGAAAAGGTTGAAATCTTTGAGACCTCCTTTTATGATAAATATTACATTGCCTGTTTAATTTCATTTTTTAAATTATTATTATTTTTTTTAGAAACTTTTCTGGGATAATTGCACAACATTGTCAATTTTTTGGGGACCCCCCCCCCCCACACACACACACACACACACACACATCTCATTCCTGAAACCATTGTTCTACTTAGATGGATCCAACACTGCATGGACTCTCATTCAATGCAATCAACCCTCCTTGTGTTGAGTAGAATGCAGAAAAGCTGGTAATTATACAGATATGTCAGAAACAAGAAGAGGCGTGTTAATCTGGTAATCTAATTGCATTCAAGGGGAGTCCCTGCATAGTTGGATCCATCTAGGTAGAACAATAGTTTTGTTGGGAATTGGTCCTTTGACTGGTTTGTGGAAGATTCAGTAGGCTTAAGGGGATTTTTACACAGACTGATCTTAGATCAATTCAGTGTGTCATTTATCATGTATACATAGCCTGGGAAATAGACCCACTTTATGTGAAATTTGATAAGATATTTCTTCCAGTCAAGCAGTAGACATATATGTCAAGGTAAAGATATGGCCTAGTCATCTTTTAATACATTAAAATACAATTTTTAAAAAATTAAAAATATCAATGTGCAGTTATAATTAATCAATATATGTTTTCACATTTTACAGGAAACACAAAGAAAAGAGTCACTGATGGACATGCATTCAAAGAAGTTAAAGAAGAAGAAGGTGATTTTCTATGGCAGTTATAAACTCTTCATAAACCATTTGGGAATGGCACTAAAATACATGGTGGTAACCTAATGTGCTTTGTGTGCTAGGTTTTACAAGTTGACCGCTTTATAAGTCATGTGCACAATTCAAGTTTTAACAAACATAGTCTCTTATTTAATTTACTAATAGGTGCTTGATATAAACAGCTAAAATGTCACTGATTTTGGTTTAAATTGCTGATATGTACAAGATGTACACGGTACAAGAAATTTTAATCTCAGGAACCACTTTCATTTCATGCCTCACCTTGCTGTGAGTGAGAAATCCTTCAAAGTTAACCCACCTGATTTTATTACCAGTCTTAATTAGTCTTGGCCAAGCATTAGTTCATGGGAAATTAAACAAAGGTGCTATAATAATGATCAAATGACTGTGCCCATATTTTTGCCAAAGGTTTTAAAGTTAACTCTTCTTAGAGGAGCATACAGCAAACAGTAGGACATCACTAATTAATTATATTTTTCAGAAGGAAGAAGAAGATAAGCCCAAGGAAAGAAGGGAGTTCAGCAGGGAGGATGATCTGCAGGTCAATAGATTTGATGATGCCAAGAGAAAGCAACTGATCAAAAAGTCACAGCAACTTAACAGTAGATTTGCTCACGGGAAATCTGGACAATTCTTGTGAGCAGCAGATAATGTCACTGGGCAATTTCTGTGAGCAACAGACTTGCTCACAGAAAATCTGGGCAGTTTCTCTGAGCAGTATATTTGCTCATTGGAAATCAGCATATTTGTAAGAGCAACAGATTTGCTCATGGGAAATCTGGACATTTGCTAAGACAGTAGATTTGCTCATGGGAAATCTGGACTATTTTTGTGAGCAGTAGATTTGCTCATTGGATATAGGCATGTTGATATCTGGACATTTGGTGTATGCCACAATTCCAAATAAATTATGGAACAAACTTCTGAGCATTTGAATATGGCGGCACTGCAATTGAATTTAAGACGGATGGAACAGCTCATTAAAACAAAACAGCAACAGCATTGTTAAAAAAAATGTGGAAATTCCTTGTTTATGTTTCTGTATATTTCTATAGTGTATTGTATATATTGGATTATTGCATTGAAATAAGGAATATTTTGGATTGGTTATGCAAGAGTCAATCTCTATCCCTTTAAGTATTAATTTTTTTTAAAACTGTTAAGTTGTTGCCATGAAAAGGAAATCAGTACTGTAAATAACTTAACAGACAGGGGCACTTCTAAGGAACGTCATAAGAATTTTAATTAAAAGAAATTGGGATCATTCCTTGCTCTTTTTGTTATTTGTGGCTGAATATTCAAAATGTGGACATCAGTATACAATTTCTATGCTTGCATGGCTAAATTTGAAACCATTTCACATGTGCTAAACTGTAGATAATCATATATTAAAAAAACTTTTAAAAAATCATTCGATTTTTATTTTTAATAGTAAAGCACAACAGCATGTCCAGCTGCTTACACAAGTTGTTACAAGTTTTTACCCTATCAGTAAAACATGTTTAACAGTAATATTTTGCCCTCTGCTGGCCTAATGCGGAGCCGCCTGGTATGCTGACTACTTGTTGAACTGCTGCAATGAAAAATAGTCGTGTACTTAATAGACCTGGCGCACGTTATGCGGTCACTCACTCTTATGGAAATTTCGCCGCACACGGGCTGTTACCTTTTGCCATAAGTCTGTGCCCTCTCATAAAATATTCTTTTTTCTTTTTATTAATTATTTTATTTTATTATTGTTTTTTGTGAAGACAAGGTGGGATGTGTTCGGCAAAAGAGGTCGTCTATCTTCTATCCCGCTGACATTGTTACAAGATCAATGGTTTATCAAATCTACATTTTAAATCAGAAAATACCAACCAAAGAAGTGTCCATTGTCTTCCAAAATTTTAATTTGCACTTGACAAGAGAAATGTCGTCTTAGGCGTCTAGGTTGTACCTGTATCCTAGGGAGTATCTGTATCCTATGGAATTACAATATTTTAATTACAGCATTATGGTAAGTTCTTTGCATTTTAATTACAAGCTTGCCTCCAAAAGCACAAGGTTCTGCTCACTTGCATTTCGTACAGCAATACTTGGTGTCAATCCCATCTCTAGCAGTGTAACTTTGATGGCTTCCCCTAAATGGGACTCCTCTACGAAGACCTCAAAATGCACAAAATCAATCCCACATCTGGCTGCCTTGGACGCTGCAACAGAGACATGGCTTTCAATGTGTCCCAAGATGGCGGCAGCGTCAACTCCGTGCGAGTGGTATATGTCCACACCAACACGAAGTCCCAGCGGGCACGTGAAAGATGTCACGGCACTTAGACACATAGGGCCTTGTGGACATCTTTTGGCATTTTCCTTGTGGTGTTTCAAAGCAATGGTGTTGGGTGATTCCGCGAACACTACATTGCTGGCCGTGGTCCCTGGGTTTGTTGAGGCACTTTCATCAGGACCATTTCTTACTGTATCAGTGTCCTCAGATGGAATTTCATCGGTTCTTGCAGTTTCTGAAGCATTTTTGTCGCCGTATGAAACATAAATTGCACTTTCAGTTTCGATGAGAAGGGCGTTATTGGCACAGATAGAGTAAGGAATCCAATTTATGATGGCCACCCCTTTCGGAAACAAATCACAGCTAAGCATTGGCGTACCCAGCAACTCCTTAAGTACATCCCCGTCTATATTTTTTAGCAACATGGTCTTGTTACCCCTGTTCATTTGCATTTTCCCTTCAATACGGGCCGGTTTGAAACAAAAACAATATATTTTCCTACTCAAAAGTTCNATCTTGGTGCATAATCTATGAAAATTTTCACTGAACAATAAACTGTCTCTTGAATTTTTTCTCAATTTTACAATCTTAGTCTATTTTGTCAGCATACCTAGGGGATTGATCCCTGTTCAGAAACCAAAAAACGCTGATATTCTAAAAAGAAATCTCACCACATAAATAATATTTAGTTTTCAGTGATTTCCTTCTGATTGCTGATTCAGTTTTAGGGACCATTCTACTTAGACCCTATTGTACAAACTGTGGATCAATCAATCTGTAATGGGATTCTCACTAAATCGCAATCAACTTAAGCAGCTTAAATGTCTGTCACACATACTGAAGCTGCCAGGGGGTAATTAATTATCATTTAGCAGCTTCAGTAGGCATGCCAGATGTCTAAGCTGCTTAAGCTGAAAGCAATTAAGCAAGAAACCCCCGGAGATGGATCGATCCTATTAGATTGTTCTAGGTATGGGAACCCAGTCTTATTTATTCATCATCGTTATTCAGGCCCCATGCCGCCATCAGGTCCCACGCATGAGGAGTCAGTTGCTGCAGAGGTGGAGAGGAGAGCAGAGAATATGAAGAAAAAACTCCTGGGAGAAGTAACATTATTTTATCATGATATTTTTATTTCATTATTTTATAATCTGGGCAGAAGACTCCACATAACTCAAACAGTGGGGACTGGAAATTTTTACACAGAGGTTCTTGTTAAAAATGTAATCTCAGCTTGTTCCACAAGATTTGTTGAAGATATTCAATTAGGGGACATTTTATGCTGTTTGTTACAGTATGTCTATATATATTATATATATTATGTATATAATGTATTATAGTAAATTATGATATTGTTATTTCGAAGCTGAGATACTAGAAGGTTTTCTTTTCCCACATACCTAAATGAAAGCAGAGTCAAAGATGCGTTGGAATGTAATAGGTATGGTGTGAGAGTTGCCTTCTAGTATCTCAGCTTCGAAATAACAATATCATACCTTAAAAAAAATATATTAGTTGGGAAAAAATTATGTGTTTAATTAGGTACAGTTGGCAGCCTTTTGTTATGATTTGCTATTTTCTGATCTTATTCAGTTGGAGGTGAAAAGATTTCTGCTCAGTTGAATTAACTGACATCTGAAGAAGTTTAAAACATTTAGAAAATATAATTGATTATCTTACGTGTAATTGGCTTTATGTGAAAATTAGGCTTTGTTATCTAGAAATGCAGTCTTTGAAATATGTGAGTTTCTATGCCTTGATATTTGTGTTTTCACATACTTGTCTCTTTTTATGTACAGACACAGATGTGTCTGTACATATTGCCATCACCTGCGTCTGTCGTCGCCGATGGCGATGCCGATGCCGATGCCGATGCCGATGCCGTGCACTTTCCTTGTAAACACGATAAGTGGAGGGCAGTTTTACTTTTTGGCTTTATATTTACAGAGCTGATGAATATTCATAAAACGCAGGTCAAGTTCGAAAATCAGCATGATCGGGCCATTATTGTAGAAGTTATGCTGTTTTTTCACTTTTCAGCATATTTTTCACATTTCCTCAGATTCAATTCTTAGGCATGTTAACAGTCTCATTATTAAACTAATAAGATACGTAAAAGTTTTTGTTTGACATTTCCTGCATCTTTACAACATTGTTAGTTGATTTTGTAAAAATGATGGTAAACTTGTTATCGTGTATTGTGTAATAAAGTTTCAAAAATGGAAATAAACTCATATCATTGCAGTTTGTCAGATTCAATCATTCACTATGTTCAGAATCTCAGAATGGAAGAAATTGGACATTTAACACTGCTNAAGAAAACAATTATGGGTGCTGCTGCCATGATGACCATTATGGGAGAACCATGTTACTTATGATTGCCAAATGTTCAAAAAAGAAATGCAGGACTAAAATGCAGCCTGAGTTGGAAAAGTAGTCTAATTGGCTTCTTTTTCTGGAAGTTATACATTTTCAAAGTGTGAACTTGAACTCCCATGGGCCTGAAGCCTTATGCTTGTTACACATTTTACTTACATTGGTATTACCTGTTGAGCATAATTAAAATTTGATGTTGAATTTGCAGTTTAACATAATGTACTTTTGCATCAGAATTGACAGTAGCCTATTTTGTGCATAGTTATTTCCTGCTTTTTTATGTAAGGTTTTTTGAACATTCTCATTTTAGATATTCTATTCGATTCTATTCTATTTACATTTTGTAAAACAACTGACAACTGATTGTGACCCCCTCTGCTACTCTTAACATGTCACAACTGACACATTCATCACAACTCTAATGTTGGTGCTGACGTGAGTGTTTGTTATTATATATAAATGATAAACTTCAGGATGAGATAGAGACCCCAGTGGTCACTGAGAGGGAGTCCTGGATGACTGAACTGCCCCCTGACATGGGGGTCAATCTCGGCCTTGGACCAAGGAAGTTCAGGTCTCAGCCTTTGCCAGAGAAGGGAGACAGGTCTGCATGGACTGATACTCCAGCTGATAGAGAGAGAAAGGCAAAGGTGAAGTTGTTGTTTATATGTCAGCCAGCTTATTTATTTATTTATTTATTTATTTATTTATTTATTTATTTATTTATTTATTTATGTACCCACCCACACACATGTTCATTTATTTATCTGATAATTTTTTGATTTTTTTTATTCATTATTCTGATCTGTTTTAATGAACAAAAAAAAAATGATAAGTCTTCATAAAACGTTCAATGTTTCAAGCATACATGCAGCACATGGAATTCTGTTTGAATTCTGAACTTTGACTGGGGTAGCGCTATCACTCTGGGGTAGCGCTATCACTCGCCAATTTAGCCAAATGCTAAAACTGACTGAAATTGGCTAAACAAAGTGGGGTTGATTTGACTCATTTTAGTCAAATTTGAACAATTTGGACAAAAAAGCGATGAAAAAGTAGCAATTTGGCTTAACGGAAAAATTGCTAGCCCCACCCCAGTTTATATATATTTATTAACTTATCTTTTTATTTATTGTTATGCAGGAAATGCAGGAGGGGCGTGGCAGTAAGCGCCAACATGAAGAGGTCTTTATTTCTGAAAGAGACAGGAAGATAACTGCACAGCTACAGGAGTACAATGTGAGTGTGTCAGTATATGGAAGAGGTTGAAATCTCTGAGACCTACCTTTATGATAAATATTACATTGCCTGTTTAATTTCATTATTTAACTTCTTTTTTTTTTTTTTAGAAACTTTTCTGGGATAATTGCAAAACATTGTCAATTTTTAGGGGACTTCTC
>NW_019773781.1:407575-431872 GCF_001039355.2 Lingula anatina
TTTCATGTTATATCATCATTCAGAATATATTTAAACATCAAAATGAAAATGTAGATCTCGGCTACCACAATCTGGTGAATTATCTACAAAGTTCGCCAAAATTGGACACAACTAATACAACCAAAGCTAAATAATATAACCAAGGCAGAAGGCTGAGAAAATGCTCTGCGGCACCTCTTGAAGGCCTATAATACTTGTAAGCAGTTCATTTGTCGGTTTTTTTTCTATTGGATTACAGCAAATTCTCTAAAAACTTGTTGAAAAAAAAACTAGAAATCGAGAGAGAGACCATTTCTGGCTCAGCCAGAGATTTGTAGGGGCCCCTGTGGATGACAGAATTTTTTGAACTGTTATATTTTGGAGAGGTCGAAAACAAAACTCACTTTGTTCTCCGCTTCATACATCAGCAAGGGTGATAATTCGTATTTTCAATCTGAGAATTTCTGTAATTTACTTGACCATTATTTGCTTATTATTGAAAAAAAAAAGGCTTAAATTTGGATAGATTTATGAAACAAGAATACAAGCAAAGACAATTATAGCATATTATTTATTTGTTTAATTTAGTAAACAGTATCATATCATACTGAGACTGGTGCTGGCATTATTGTAAAATATATTCTGTTCTACTCCTATAATATTGATGAAATTAGGAAAAGTCATAATGTATACATTTTTGTATTGAACGTTTTCCACCATAAAGGTTCTTCGGTAACTACAAAGCAGCATCCATGGTTACGTGTAGGTCCAAGATAGATAGATAGTTAGATATCCCCCCTCCTCCCCCCCCCCCAAAAAAAAAAAATCGTCACCGTGTCTATTTGCGGCTAAATGCACCGTTTATCACAGGTTAGTTTATTAGTAGGCGCGAATGCATGAACATTATCTTAGGAAAAAAACACAGTTCCTGATAGGCTGCAATGTGTGCATGTGACCATGCAATGTTGGTATTAAAGATGTAATAGCCACTGGAACTGACTAAAAGGTGTGTGTGTGTGTGTGTGTGTGTGCGCGCGCGCGCGCGCACGCACGTGTGTGTGATCAATGTGGTTATATTTAATTAAAAAATACCATTTAGGCTTGCTTTTGAAGACTTTCGAATGGCTACATAAAATGTTTTCGAGTTCCAATTCACAGCCGTAGCAATTTCAGCGTCGTAAAGCATCACTATGTTATGCTGATAATGGACTGGATGGGAATGAGACATCGAGTATACACACTCGTCCAAAAAAGTTCAGAAACATACTTATTTCGAAGAGATAAAAAATAACCGTACGTGCTAACATTAAGGGAAATGTATTTACCAAGTATTGATGGAACTTCAAAATATCAGGATCCGGAATCCGGTGTGTCCTATTAGCCTCTAATTTAGTGGCGTCACTAGTATCAAAAACGACGTCACCCCAAAGTGCAATATCTAAATGGATGGTATGGGGCACATCTTTATTCAAGGGGTCACGCACTCGTAGGGATTTATTCCAATTTCTTTCAGAAGTCTCTTACATGTGTCCGGATCTCCGTACGGTATCAGTTTTACAGCCATATTATGATACGGTGGCTGGTTCGTGTCCAGTTGAGGCGGTGTGAGGCCTAGGAAGACTTTTGACGTCTTCAGAAGCGTGGTGCGTTTTTTCAGGATCTCCATGGCCGCTGGGGTGTGGGTAATCCTTTGAAGTTCTTCTAATTTTCACCCCGACAGAGTCGCAGAACCTGAGGGCGTGGGGTTTCTCAACGGCCACTTGTACCCACGGTACCCGGAAGCAAACTATGCAAATTTTGGCAATATCTTCGGCAAGTTTTTCAACCAGGTAGATATCGGTTGATTCTGCGTATTCAAGGATCTTTTTGGTGACACTTTTGTAATTGAGCGTGTCTTTGATGTCGTCTGTCTCGGCGGCACGCCTAATGTCCACGCCGAGGGTCAAGTTAATGACCACTTCCTGTTTCTTGCCCAGCTCGTGAGGACTTATGCCGATCTGCATTCGCGGGCGGAGATTCTTGATTTCAATCAGATCCAGGTTGTCCATAGTAGCCATATCTAAATCGGAAATGGAGCTGCAATGAATAAGTAACAAGCTAAAGGATCTTTCTCATTTAAATCCGTCTACCTAGCTTTTGCACACCTTCTCCACGGGATCTCTTGTTGAATGCAATCAGTTAACAGACTTAAACGTCTCCTTTTGTTTCCAATGTACTCACATAAACGCCAGCTATTCTATATTCTACTAAACGCCAGGGGGCGTGTTGGTCTGTTAATCTGATTGCATTTAGTGAGAGTGCCTGCGTGGTGTTGGTGCGCAATAGCTGCGTCGACAAAATTCATTCTAAATGGGTCCTTAAGTTTTACAGACTATATATGCGTTTATTATACAATTCTGGTCATTTAAATAAAAAAAATCATTTTTATGGGTTTTTGTCATGGCGACTTAAAAGCAAACAGGGATAGATCATTGCCGCTGGAATTAATACTAAAAATGTATATGTACTTTATGTATGTTTGAATAAATCACGGCTCAGTTTTTAATATCTTTCGGGTCTAAGCTATACGCTGGATACATGATGTGCAAGTAACCGATATTGTGAATCGTAGAGTTACAACGCAAATGGGATCAGGCTAAAAAAGATGATGTGACGCCTTTTCTTGTCAACCCCCGACCACGTGACGTCTTACCTGCAATTTACAGGGCAAATCTGTTTTCCGGAGAAATTTATAAATAACTTCGCTTCAGAGGCCGTTCTGTTTGCCGAGTGCCAGAGCGTAAAGTAGGTTTTTTCCCCGATCTGTTATTTTGCTATACATACCACGGGGGTGATATCAAAACAAGAGGATTGCAGGAACCGATACAATGAATGAGACGGAGTGACTGCCACGTGCAAAAGATGGGCAGGAAATCAGCCAACTACTCACAGAAAACCACTGACCCATGTCCCTGTCAATACACACGCAACCACAAACCATTCACGCAAATGAAAATGATTGGACGGTGACCGCAATTAGGCAGTAAATGCGGGGAAAGTCCATTCTTAGATATCACCCCATGCGCGGTGATATGTTCTATTCAAATTTAGGGGGTTTGGGTGGGGAGCACGCACGATTTCCCTTTGCATGTATGACAAATAATGCACTGTTACCCCCTCGCCCAATATACACGATGGCATGCCTCGCTGGCGCTCGGCATGCTATCGTGATATCGGGCTCGTGGACAGTGCATTATTTACTACTTATTATTCACATCGTACGCTTGAATTTTCGTTCTTGGCCGTGACAAGATTTATTAATTAATTACTTATTAAACTGCACTCGCAATGGATGTGACGGTTAAACCATAAAACTTTATATTACCGGTTTTACCATACCGCCTTTTGAACACCTTACAACGCGTGCGCAGAAAGGTTATCTTCAAACGCAAAATGCAGTTTTAAAGCTCTGTGACTGAACAAGTGATAAATTTGGTTAATACATTGGCATGTTGACTTCAGAGGGCCACGTGTCTCACTTAAGCTTTGAAACTACCCCCTTTCACCTTCTCTTTCACCCTCGAAAATAAAAAGGTATTTATCACAAGTGAAAAAAAGACAAAACCAAGCGATTTCTTCATCCGCGGATCTGTTAGTCCGCGGACCAGCTTGTTCTGCATGCAGTCTAAGGCCGCATTCATAACAGCGGACTAACTAGACCGCCGATCAATTATGGCGACCCACTTAAAAGCTTTCCGTCTTATCCCCTAACAGACACTGTGAGGATTACGCAACAAGCATTCAAGTGGGTCGGCCATATTTGATCCTCGGGCTAGTTCTCCGCTGTTGTGAATGCAGCCTAACTCTTCCGCATATCAATAAGCGACAGACTTAAAACCTTGCCGTTTATTTCCCTAATAAACACTGAAAAGATTCCCTGCGGGGATAACGTAGCAAGCTTTCAAGTGGGTCAGACATATTTGATCTGCAGATCTGTTAGCCCGCGTATGATCTTTGGTTGTGAGCGTAGCCTAAGATGTTAGCCAATGCCTGTGGGACTGTCGTATTTTCTATTGTCACCATTATATATTCAGGTGTTTCTAGGCCCTAGTCTCTCCCATCGGTATTTTAAATGGTGCAAAATTGTGTAAGATGTCTTTTGAAATATATTACAATAATATATTACATTTTGTGACACCTGACGTAAAAAATCTCTGGTAGAGAATAAAACGTGATTAAGGTTCACAGATGCTGGACCGAAACGGCATGTATGGCTCTCGTTACTTAGTCTCTCGGACATAAATATCACATCAATTATGTAGAGACCACGAAGAGCCTTCTATACAACATGTGCGTGCTTAGTGTGCTTAAACATGTTTATTCATTAATTACCAGGGCCCCGTAACTCGAAGCATCGCGAACAACGATATCACATAGAGACTACAGTGTATTATATGGGGCGAGTACGGGCGAGTTATGGAATCGAGACGCTTGCGCTCGGTCGCAATGCGCAATGCTTTCGACTTACGGGGCCCAGCCCTTCAAAGCATACACACGCGTCATTGGTTTTCCTTATTTAATGGATATTTTTGCCGCTTGTCACATGACTGTGGGCATGCACAGTGCTCCATTTCCAACGTTTAACTTTGATGGCATCATATAAATAAGTTGGCATCAAATACACTTAAGTTAACCAAAAAAGGGACCTAATGCCGACAATAGCAAAACGTACCAGTGAAATAAAACTTCTCATTTCCTTCTTTCTTTTTTTGCTCAAATCGCCGTTGTTAAGAAGTGAGATTCTATTTTAAAGTTTTCTTTCTCTTGCAATCGACTCTTTTAAGTTTTTATCGCACAGTATGCATGTAGTATTAATGAATAAATTTAATACAAAATCGAATAAGACAAAACTGAATTTTGATCAAAAGAGGTTATTTCGTTTCACGGCTTCTCGTGTACGGTCTTGTCTCGACCGTCTTTAACTTTTATCCATAAATGGCCAATCATGAGCGGATTGAACAGCCCAACCTCAGCAAGTCCGACAAACAAGGAGGCCTGATACTCTAACTACCACATCTGTGGGACAGGTGTTACAAGTCTAGGAACCGTAGTCCGCTTCCCATTACTTTGTGCAGGTGACACTCGTGCCATATAGTAACCCCAATACGCCAACTATCCCTCACCTGTACTTATATCATATGGGAGCCCGGACTTCCATTCCTGTGACACCGGACGCGGTGAGACAACCCGCGCTGAACGTCACCATACGACACCGGTGACAACTTAAAACTAGCTCACCTGAAGAAGACCTTTTCATAAGGCCAAAACGCTGTGATCTCCGTTTCAACGTTAAACCCAATATTATAATTTTTTTCATTATCTTGGTATAATATAACTGCCTGAATCAAAAGTTTCGCCTTGATATAAAATAACAATTTATTATATGCAAATTATATACCACATCGACTCATAAATACTCCCGAGAAAAAAATAAGCCAAGAAGTTACAAAACAATGTCGTTAAAATGTGGGAATTACTCTCCAAACAATGTCGACACACAAGGGAATTCTGAATACTTACTTCTACTGATGCTGCTCAGAGACGATTTGCTTGCTGTAGTCCAGGAATAAGCTTCAAGTGCTCTGTGATACTCGAAACAAAGACGTACGAGTAGTAGCTCGGAATGGATCCACCGATAATAAGTAGCACTACAAGTAGATGACTATTCATGTTCGGCATGCCGGGTTGCGTGTTGGAGACCATTCCCAGACTATCGTACTAACTTTGAATCGAACGAGGCCCATAGGGAGTTATTAAATTTCCTTTAGCAACGTTACTTTAGTGGGATGCTCACGAAAGTCACTAATATTCCTTTAGCAACTTTAGTGAGCATCTCAGACGTCTAAGCTGCTCGGGCAGAGATTATTATAGCGAGGGACCCCGTGGAGATGGACCGATCCTGTTAGATCGATCTACGGATGAAAACACATGGCAAGTCTTACACCCCATTCTCATAGATTAGATCGACCTACATTGGATCGACCTAACTCCCTGGGGGTTCACACTAAATAGATGTCAGCCGGGCGGACACGAAAGTTAATTACCCCTTAAAGCTTGTAGTAGGCGGGGACGGACACTTAAGGGGGATTATCTGACAGTAATCTAGTGAGACTCCCCGCAGTNCAGTCATTTTTTCAACGCAACACGCCATATTGGACTTTTTGGCATGAACTGAGTTGGCTAAAATCAGTACACCTTTGTAAACAGATTGTTGAATGATTGTCTAGTGGCCATGAGTACATTTTCTCACAGAATTGATACCAACTTTGCAATTATTCTTTTTTACCTTTGCAATTATTTTTTTGCACCTCAAATCCCAGGGGGGGCAGCTGCCCCCCCCCCTGCCCCCCCGGAGGCTACGGCCCTGTAGGTTTGTTTTTTTTCGATCTGTTATTTTGCTTTATTATTCACATCGTAGGCTTGGATTTTCGTTCTTGGCCGTGACAAGATTTATTCATTTATTACTTATTAAGCTGTACCCGCAATGGATTTGATAGTTAAACCATAAAACCTTATATTACCGGTTTTACCATACCGCCTGGTGAACACATTACAACGCGTGCGCAGAAAGGTTACCTTCAACCGCAAAATGCAGTTTTAAGCTCTGTGACTGAACAAGTGATTAATTTGGTTTGTGCATTGGCATGTTGACTTTAGAGGGCCACGTGTCTCACTTAAGCTTTGAAACTACCCCCTTTCACCTACTCCTTCACCCTCGAAAATAAAAAGGTATTTATCACAAGTGAAAAAAGACAAAACCAAGCGATTTCTTCATCCGCGGATCTGTTAGTCCGCGGACCAGCTTGTTCTGCATGCAGTCTAAGGCCGCATTCATAACAGCGGACTAACTAGGCCGCCGATCAATTATGGCGACCCACTTAAAAGCTTTCCGTCTTATCCCCTAACAGACACTGTGAGGATTACGCAACAAGCATTCAAGTGGGTCGGCCATATTTGATCCTCGGGCTAGTTCTCCGCTGTTGTGAATGCAGCCTTACTCTTCCGCATATCAATAAGCGACAGACTTAAAACCTTGCCGTCTATTTCCCTAATAAACACTGAAAAGATTCCCTGCGGGGATAACGTAGCAAGCTTTCAAGTGGGTCAGACATATTTGATCCGCAGATCTGTTAGCCCGCGTATGATCTTTGGTTGTGAGCGTAGCCTAAGATGTTAGCCAATGCCTGTGGGACTGTCGTATTTTCTATTGTCACCATTATATATTCAGGTGTTTCTAGGCCCTAGTCTCTCCCATCGGTATTTTAGATGGTGCAAAATTGTGTAAGATGTCTTTTGAAATATATTACAATAATATATTACATTTTGTGACACCTGACGTAAAAAAATCTCTGGTAGAGAATAAAACGTGATTAAGGTTCACAGATGCTGGACCGAAACGGCATGTATAGCTCTCGTTATTTCGTCTCTCGGACATAAATATCACATCAATTATGTAGAGACCACGAAGAGCCTTCTATACAACATGTGCGTGCTTAGTGTGCTTAACATGTTTATTCATTAATTACCAGGGCCCCGTAACTCGAAGCATCGCGAACAACGATATCACATAGAGACTACAGTGTATTATATGGGGCGAGTACGGGCGAGTTATGGAATCGAGACGCTTGCGCTCGGTCGCAATGCGCAATGCTTTCGACTTACGGGGCCCAGCCCTGCAAAGCATACACACGCGTCATTGATTTTCCTTATTAAATGGATATTTTTGCCACTTGTCACATGACTGTGGGCATGAACAGTTCCCCATTTCCAACGTTTAACTTTGACGGCATCATATAAATAACTTGGCATCAAATACACTTAACCAAAAAAGGGACCTAATGCTGACAATAGCAAAACGTACCAGTGAAATAAAACTTCTCATTTCCTTCTTTCTTTTTTGCTCAAATCGCCGTTGTTAAGAAGTGAGATTCTATTTTAAAGTTTTCTTTCTCTTGCAATCGACTCTTTTAAGTTTTTATCGCACAGTATGCATGTAGTATTAATGAATAAATTTAATACAAAATCGAATAAGACAAAATTGAATTTTGATCAAAAGAGGTTATTTCGTTTCACGGCTTCTCGTGTACGGTCTTGTCTCGACCGTCTTTAACTTTTATCCATAAATGGCCAATCATGAGCGGATTGAACAGCCCAACCTCAGCAAGTCCGACAAACAAGGAGGCCTGATACTCTAACTACCACATCTGTGGGACAGGTGTTACAAGTCTAGGAACCGTAGTCCGCTTCCCATTACTTTGTACAGGTGACACTCGTGCCATTTAGTAACCCCATTACTCCAACTAGCCCTCACCTGTACTTATATCATATGGGAGCCCGGACTTCCATTCCTGTGACACCGGACGCGGTGAGACAACCCGCGCTGAACGTCACCATACGACACCGGTGACAACTTAAAACCAGCTCACCTGAAGAAGACCTTTTAATAAGGCCAAAACGCTGTGATCTACGTTTCAACGTTAGACCCAATATTATAATTTTTTTCATTATCTTGGTAAAATATAACTGCCTGAATCAAAAGTTTCGCCTTCATATAAAATAACAATTTATTATATGCCAATTATATACCACATCGACTCATAAATACTCCTGAGAAAAAAAATAAACCAAGAAGTTACAAAACAATGTCGTTAAAATGTGGGAATTACTCTCCAAACAATGTTGACACACAAGGGAATTCTGAATACTTACATCTACTGATGCTGCTCAGAGACGATTTGCTTGCTGTAGTCCAGGAATAAGCTTCAAGTGCTCTGTGATACTCGAAACAAAGACGTACGAGTAGTAGCTCGGAATGGATCCACCGATAATAAGTAGCACTACAAGTAGATGACTATTCATGTTCGGCATGTCTGGTTGCGTGTTGGAGACCATTCCCAGACTATCGTACTAACTTTGAATCGAACGAGGCCCATAGGGAGTAATTAAATTTCCTTCAGCAACGTTACTTTAGTGGGATGCTCACGAAAGTCACTAATATTCCTTTAGCAACTTAAGTGAGCATCCCAGACGTCTAAGCTGCTCGGGCTGAGATTATTATAGCGAGGGACCCCGTGGAGATGGACCGATCCTGTTAGATCGATCTACGGATGAAAACACATGGCAAGTCTTAGGGTGCTTTCCCAGAGATTTAGATCGATCTAAGGATTAAGTTTTAGATCGACCTAACTCCCTGGGGGTTCAGGCTAAATTGCAGTCAGCCGAGCGGACATCATAGTTAATTACCACCTTACAGCTTTTAGTAGGCGGGACAGACGCTTAAGCCGGCCAAGCTGACAGTAATCTAGTGAGACTCCCCACAGGGATAGATCGATCTAAAAATCTATGGAAATGGGGTGTTAAATAGTGCGGTTGGTCACAGGGCCGCATTCGAGGACAGGACAGGTAAATACGGGAGCGTGGGCATACGTTGCGATATATGGTGATAACAATTAGTTGACGGTTTACCCGCCACGCAACAGTGAATTTCCACAAATTATCTCTTTAACAGGGTTAATGGGTATATCACAAGGCCTCTAGCAATAATGGGGCCTAATGAGCGTGATAACAGTCCTTAAAGCGTCCATATCTCCACAGATCCGGTTGTTAAAAAAAAAAAAACCTACACGCTTGCACAAAATAGTCCACGACATGTATTTCGTGCCATATTTCGAAAAATCCATAGCTGTTATGTAAATCCATGAAACTATGAAGCCAGATACCCACTCTCTTTCGCTACTGCCTACAGATAATCAGTGACGTGCGAGGCTGCCATATACTGCCCGTTGAAGGAAGGGAGATAGTCCCCTCCCCCTTACACTTCGTCTATGCCCAGAACGGCGTCATAGTCTGACCCCCCGAACCCCACGTCTAGGGGGCGATGGTCGGTTTGCACCCGAGGTCTGTCGTTCCAGACCCCCCTCCCCTTCAAATAAAACTGGATCCGCCCCTGTTATTGGTTCGTTTTTTTCATAAACACCAAAGATTTATATAGTTTTTTTTTTAATT
This sequence comes from Lingula anatina, assembly GCF_001039355.2. Next base: position 417,599 of record NW_019773781.1, read on the forward strand.
ATTGGAAAACAATTTCATGTTTCCGAACATTTTTGGTCGAGAAAATATCTTCCAGCAGTTCACCCTTCGAATAGTCTTTAAAACGTGCAATCTACAATTTCAAATATATCCAAATAGTTTCTCTGCCCGGTAACATCTACAGCAATTTCTTGCAATGTTTTCTTCACAACCGGATGAATCGAATCCGGGGATACATCGGCAAGAGGGACAACCGTGTGGGCGAACTTCAAAATATCGGGATCCGGAATCCGGTGTGCGCTCTTACCCTCTAAACTAGTGACGTCAACATTATCAAAAATGACGTCACCCCAAAGTGCAATATCTAAATCAATGGTACGGGGCCCATTTTTATTCAAGGGGTCACGCACTCGTAAGAGATTTTCTTCAATTTCTTTTAGAAGTCCCCTAAATGTGTCCGGATCTCCACACGGTATAAGTTTTAGAGCCATGTTATGGAACGGCGGCTGGTTCGTGTCCAGTTGAGGCGGTGTAAGGAAGACTTTCGACGTCTTCAGAAGCGTGGTGCGTCTTTTCAGGATCTCCACGGCCGCTTTCAGGTTTTGCAGCGGATTAATGTTCGATCCAAGTGACACAAATACAATGGGATGTGGGTAATCCTTCGATGTCCTTCTAATTTTCACCCCGACAGAGTCGGTGAACCTGAGGGCGTGGGGTTTCTCAGCGGCAACTTGTACCCACGGTGCCCGGAAGCAAACTATGCAAATTTTGGCGATATCTTCGGCAAGTTTTTCTACCAGATTGATATCGGTTGATTCTGCGTATTCGAGGACCATTTTGGTGACATTTTTGTAATTGAGCGTGTCGTTGATGTCGTCTGTCTCGGCGGCACGCCGAATGTCCACGCCGAGGGTCAGGTTAATGACTACTTCCTGTTTTTTGCCCAGCTCGTGAGGACTTATACCGATCTGTACTCGCGGGCGGAGATTCTTGATTTCAATCAGATCCAGGTTGTCCATAGTAGCCATATCTAAATCGGAAATGGAGCTGCAATGAACAAGTAACAAGCTAAAGGGCCTTTCTTATTTAAATCTGTCGACCTAGCTTATGCACACCTTCTCCACGGGATCTCTTGGTGAATGCAACCAGTTAACAGACTGAAAAGTCTAATCTTGTTCCCGGGGCCGTAGCGATAGTCCGAAGGTTCATTAGTCCGAAGGTTCATTGGTCCGAATGTTCACTATAGAACCTTCGGACCAATGAACCCTTGATTAAAAAATCGATGAAAATGTTACCACTTTTCGGACCAATGATCCTTCGGACCAATGAACCTTCGGACTATCGAGACGCCCCCTTGTTCCCGCGTGGTGTTGGTGCGCAATAGCTAGGTCGACAAAATTCATTCCGAACTGGTCCTTAAGTTTTACAGAATATGCATTTTTATACAAACCTTGTTATTTAAATTAAAAGTTATTTATAAGGGCTTTTGTCATGGCGACTTAAAAGCAAATAGGGATATACTGTTGCCGTTAATTAATGTATATGTACTTTATGTATGTTTGAATAAATCACGGTTCAGTTTTTAATATCTTTCGGGTCTAAGCTATATACGCTGGGTACGTGATGTTCAACTAAGATCTAATATACCGTTTATTAGACCTTAGTGTACAAGTAACCGATATTGTGAATGGCAGAATTACAACACAGATGGAATTGGGCTCAAAATATGATGTGATGCCTATTCTTCCCAATATCAAACTGGAGTTAAGTAGGAGCGATTTGCTAACTGCGGTGAAATAAAATCAAACGGCATCAAGCTGGCGCACACAGATAGTTTATAGCACACAGGTTTCTGACCCGTCTTCAGAAAGATCAGGTTTCGTATGTTCTACCTTGGAGTGCTGCTATCGGCTTATTTCTAACGAGTCGGGAGGTCTCAAAACATTTCAAAATATATTTTTCACAAGTGCAACCGATGCCACAACTGCGCACCTGCAGAGCAAGCTCTGAGCATGATCTCGCGGAACAAAACGATGCCGGTTGCCATGAATTATCGAAATTTACCGTTATCGCCTGCTCTTCCGAGTAATTTTGTTAACCCCCGACCACGTGACGTATTACCTGTAATTTACAGGGCACATCTGTTTTCCTGAGTAGTCAAGTTTATAAATAACTTCGCTTCAGAGGCAGTTCTGTTTGCCGAGTGCCAGAGCATAAAGGTAAGTTTTCCTGCGATCTTTTATATTGCTTCATTTTTTACATCGTACACTTGGATTTTCGCTCTTGACCATGACAAGACGCTTCATTACTAAGCTGCATTTGCTATAATGTAAGTAACAGTTGACTCCAGCTAAACCTTACATTACCGGGAATCAAACCTTTTATATATTACTGGTTTTACCATACCGCCTGGTGAACACCTTAGAATGCGCGCGCAGAAAGGTATCTTCTACCGACAATGATCCAACAGACACAACTAAACCGTCCGATTTGTAATTATAAGGCGTGAAGGGAGCCCATTATTACTTAGGAAAACAGATGTGCCCTGTTACTATGACGCCAGTAAGACTATATCCTGAGAGACGTGTGTCCTATTTCCTTTAAGAATATTAAAAAAATATGGTAGATTTGAAGCCGGCCATGGCTAATAAGACGTGCCTGCAAAGCTGCCGTTCAAACATCATGTGCAGGACGGTTAACTATTTTTGCTCCTTTCGGACCTAAGACAACTTTGAGTGATTAGCTCTTTTAGGATGCGCATGCGCCCCAATCGACTGTCCTGATTGACGTCATGGATAGTCAAAGCTTTAAAAGAAACGAAGTATAGGAAAATTTCACTCCAGATTACACTTTATGTACTGTTTTCTTTATATTATAGAAATTCTGTGACTGGATTATAATTACCTCCACCAAGGAGGTAATGTTTTCACCCCTGTTTGTCTGTCATCAAAATAGGGCCTAACTCAAAAAGTTATGGACCGATTTTGATGGAAGAGATGATTAGTTTTTGGTGGTGATCCGGATCAATAATCAATCAATAATCAACAATAATCAAAAATCGCTGCCTTGGTGGAGGTCTGCGCTCTCGGAGTGCTTTTCTAGTTCACTTTTGAAACATAACTACATTTTCTTTACAGTTGAGGACATACTTAGACGTCAGTTAGCCAAACGATGGATAGAGGGCGCTATTATCCGGAAATGAAAAATGCATTAATGCATTTAAAGTCAAATTTCTGTCATAAAACCAGACCAAATGCCATCATAAAGTTTTAAATAGCATATCTTAAGGAATACGTGGCATCGTTTCATGCCCCCCCCCAAAAAAAAAAAAATAAAAAAAAATAAAAAAAATATATATATATATATATATATATAAATATATATATATATATATATATATATATATATATACGAAAGGGTGTTTTCTGCATTCTTTTGAACAGTGCTAAATACAACTGCATAACCCTTAGTAGTTTTCGGTAACTCATATTTGAATAACTCCGCACGCACCAGCTATACCCTGCACGTGACTACGTCAGTTTGGTGGACTTTTACGATGGAGGGGCGAATAAGTAGGTCATACTTACGACCACAAATTTATAGAAAGTAAAATTTTAAAGCTCTTTTATGGCTGACCGACTGATTAATTTGTTTATGAATTGTGCGGTCCACTTAAGAGGCCGACGTGTCTCACTTGAGGTTTGCAATTACCCCCTTTCAACTTTTCTTTCATCTTTTAAAACAAATAAAATTTCACAACTGAAAAAAGACAAAACCAAGTTTTCTATCCCTGTGCTCTACATATAGTAATAAAATTCCCTGTGCTCTACATATAGTAATAAAATTATCTTTTTCTATCATTTTATTTTTCTTCTTTTATTTCCCCTAAGAAAAAGACTGAGTCAACCTGTGACCCAAGATTTAATATCCCCAGTCTTTGCAATCCGTCTGTTATGTAATAGCCTTCTGTATCTTGTATGTTGTACCGCGAAGAACCTTATACACAGCATGTGCGTGCTTAGTGTGCTTAAACATTTATCCAGCCCTGCAGCGCATACATACATACAGTTCATTGGTTTTCCTGTAAAATGGACATTTTACGCCACTTGCCACGTAACTGTGGCCATGCTTATAATGTCCCATCACAAACATTAAACACGTGGCCCACTTTTGTTTACACCTCTGGATTTGGAATACGACACCATGATATATATATATATATATATATATATACACCAGTATATGCAAAAAGGAGACCTAATGCTTTCATTTCCTTACCTTACGTTTTCGCTCAAATCGTCGCCGTGACAAAGATCAGACGAATTCGATGGGCTAGTAGATGACACGTTCGACTTGCCTAGTTGCGTGGTAAATAGTAGATGGCACGTTCGACATGCCTAGTTGCGTGGTAAATAGTGCCGTAGGTCACAAGAGCCGTATTCTAGGACAGGACAGGTAAATGCCTAAGCGTGTGCATATATAACGATTTATTGTGACGCAGACGATTAACCTGTCACGTACGCAACACACCCAAGCCCAAAATAGAGGTGCAGCTGAGGTCCTGGGCATGCTCTTAAAAATATGTAGTGCACAGATTGCTTGATTATTTCAAGGTCCCACGTGAAGAAGTTTGTATCAAAGTTTTACTCTCCTGGAAAAATAAAAAATAATTCATCGTCTAGCACCAAAATGAAACATATACGTCACTGTCACAAATGCAGTCACAACTGTCCAGCTGGGATACGTTTTACTCACTTTGAAAATCTACCCTCTACCAGGGCGTGTGATAAATGTTTACAGATATTCACAGATATGTCTCTAGCTAGATTCACTCTGAGTTGAGCCCTAAATGACCAGCTAGCTAGAGACATATCTGTGAATATCTGTAAAAAAATCTATCACTCGCCCTGGTAGAGGGTATTGAAAATCCAATCATCACTTGTGAAGATTCTTTTGTCTATAGCTCTTTATATTTGTCTGGTCTTACCAGCTGATATTTCGTCTGCTTGCAGTAAGACTTCATCAGGGAATGGGGTTGTGATAGATGTGACAACCTATCATCCCCTCTGGTTTCTATCACAGTCTCATTCCCTGATGAAGTCTGACTGCAAGCAGACGAAATATTGGCTGGTAACGGGTTCTATTGAGAGAGAAAACTGTCTTTAAAACGTCCATATCACCACAGATCCCATTACGCTTGTTACGGCACTTACCTTTTTAGTGTGGGTATCATTAAGGCCTTTTCAAAGTCATTGGCAACTTTGTCGAATAAAATGTTTTGTTCAACCAAGAGTGAAAGTAGTAGGGCCTACTCCGTGTACAGGTAGGCCTATGTAAGCATCATTGAAAGACTATGTTGTCGTCTGCTCAAAAAGGGAACTCGACCCTCAGATTTGTGAGCACGAATATTATTATGGGATACCAACCCTCCTTTGAATTCCAAAAAAGAAAATTTCCCAACTTTCAAGAATTCGTGCGTTTTGTATGTTTGTCAATGTTACGATTGGCTTCATTTCACTGGTATTTACTTGCAGTGGGGTTGAAATATGTATAGCGTGGATTGATCACTTCATTACGCATTTCTTAATTTACAGTGGTTGCCACCTAGTCTGTTTTTTTTTAATGTAGGCCCTATGACACGGGATTTAAACTGAATTTGATATACAAGTACATAGCAAAGTTCCATACCGGTAGGCCTACTGTCCGTGCTGTGAGGTTATTCGACTGTCATGAAACTTCTTGGGGATATTTTAGTAATTAAAAACCAACTAAATAATAAATGAAGGGTTGATAACAGTAACGACTTAATTGCAATTTGTTTTTCCATAGGTCGAACATGACGACGGAGAAGTCCCAATTACGACAACACGAAACCCATTTCCGACATTTGCGACACCATTCCCGTCCATCGTCGGGTCAATGGCCTCTGTGGCATCATCACGCTCGTGGGCACCACCAAGACCACGCCAACGGGAGTGACGTGTTCTTGCACGATCCCGTTGGCTTCCAAATGTTACACAGGAATGTGCCGTTCTCATCTACTCCAACTGACGTCCCAGATTCGTGGCAATCCAAGCAGTCTCAGTGTACGACATGTAAATTCACGCCGATTGTTGAAGATGACGTCACTGATGACGAAGTTCCGGCCGATCTGTTGAGGCAAGCTCAGTACGGGTCACCACTCATTCAACGCTGGGGCGTAGATGCTCGTATTATCCCAGAGACCATTGTATTGGCAGACGACCGACTCCAAGTTTCCCCCTGCAAGTCTCCACCTTACTGGTGAGTGACGTCATACAGCACACACGTGATGATACCATGGGTTGCTATCCTTGATGAAATTCCCACAATTTTAGGATTTCTTAGTGTACAAGCTGAGGCAGTCTCTATGTATTTGTTGTTTACATTTGCTATAAAATGTTTAATACAGATCTTTTCATTTGATGACGTTTTGGATGTTGATGTAAAAAAAATACTGTAAGAACACTTCACTTTACGTGAACGAAAGTGGGTCCTGGTGGGCTGACTTTTTGAAACAAAACGGAGAATCAGTTTCAAGCTTCCGGTTATATAGATCTCAATCCTGGTTGCTTTACTTTGTAAATGGTATGGTATAGCATGATCTAAACCTACATATACGACACGTTTAATTGTGCCATGCTTTGATGCGAATGATAAGACATGGTTTCATATTTTTCTCTATTTAGTTGGGTATGCTACCTGGAGATGACCGCTCAAAATGGGGAGGTCTACATGGGAACTGGTGCATTTTCCAATGTAGGGAACACCCCCGGTGTAATCCTCACTTGCGCCCACAATATTTACCACCACTCACGTCGGGGCTACATCGATCACGTGGACGTCTATCCAGCACGTGACGGATCTTCGGCACCTTTCGGGCATTTCCGCGTGTATTCAACTCATCTTCGGGTACCAGACCTGTACAAGAAACGAAAAGCTGCAACCTACGATTATGGCCTCATCTTGATTCCTAAAAAAGAATTCAGCATCTCTACTAAGCCGTTTGGTTTTGGGTATAATCTTTTGGCATCGTCTGCGTTGAAAGGGAGATTGGCAGAAATATGCGGATACCCGGGAGACAAACCGAATGGTAATGGAATAATAACTGGGTTTTTATAATCACACACATCAGAGAGACAGAGGCCAGTTTTAGACAAAATCAATTCTGAAAATGAAAATGTCACGAATATCAGTCGGCAGTGTCAATCCCGACCAGTTTTATCCCTTTCAATCATAAATTTACAATTTAGGCCCACGTAGAATATATAGGCCTATACTTCTATTTTAATATCTTCTATTTTAATATTTCTATCTTAAAAGACTGCACGGTAGGGGGCATTTGTAATTTTTGTTTCTCTGTCAAGGCACTATGTGGATCGCAGGCAGCCCACTGAAGTACGCCTCCCGTTCACGCCTGTATTACGAAGCCGACACAGCAGCCGGGCAGAGCGGCTCTCCCGTGTGGACCTGGGACAACTTTAACTGGATGATGGTCGGGATTCACGGAAAGGGGGTGATTCCAGGTAAATAAACTGTATATCTTCATTGCTATGTGTGTATTTGTATTGTTTCTTTAAGATTTTAGGAGCAGCGATTTTGCCAAGATAACACATTGTCACCAATGTTTGGAACATTATTAGCTTCAACAGGACAGTGATGCTCTCGTTATTCGGGATGCTAGCGAACTCGCGTTAGGCTGATCTAACCAATGAGAAAGATCCATTCAAACAGCAGCCAGAAAACTCAGCGACAAAGAATCCAATTACTCAGACGAGTATCGAAACTCTGTGTAAAAAAAGATACCAAAAGGGTGAACCTGACAGTTGACGAGGACCTGACTTTTAATTCATCTTGAAAAACTATAAACTGAGGCCAAAACTTAATACTTTAGTGGTTTGTAAATAGCATTTTCTTTGAATGGTTTATGTATTGAATTTGTGTGCTAGTATATCTACTGGTACAACGGAACATATTCGAACAAGTTTCAGTTGTCTTTTTTCGTCTGCTATTGTGCATCAGACAACCATTCTGTATTTCTTTTGTATCAACTTAACGTTTTAAAGTTAAATATATTGTTAAATCGTACCCTTGAAATTAAACTTCTGTTGACATATCATGTCGTTATCCTAATTCCAGGTGGCACTCTGAACAGCGCACGCAGACTGACACCAGAAGTAATCCAGGAGATCCATGATTGGATAAAAGAGATCAAGGATAAGGAGGAGGAGGATCACGTGGTTTAACACAGCACGTGGGGCATTAAAAGTAACATTTACTCCCCACAGCTTGCAGGTGTCAAGATTAATAGAGAAACGAATGGAAATGGTCTTTAAATATAGAATGCTGACCTTTAGCGTGGGATTTTAATTTATATATCAATTAAAGATACATTTGTTGGAATCGTTCCTTACTGTGTTATAAATTTTTAGTGAGCAAAGGCAGGGTATTGATAGTGGAGCATGGCCCTTCGGCAAATGCTTGGTAGTTTGACCTATTATGCAGTTACCAAACTGAACTAGCATTGAGTAGAGTAATGCGTGATAGTGTGATGTCAATGTTGAACTTATTCTATTTCAATGATTTCAAGATGTTTGTCATATTGCATATTGTCTGTAAATTTGTTACTTTCCACCACTGCAAATATAACACAAGGATTTGTAGTATGAAGCAAGTGCTTTACATTATTTTGCCTATTTTACACACTTTAGTTTTAGACAACAGAATAAGCAGGTCTTTGGAAAGGTGTAAGTGTCCAAATATCTTGGCAAATGAAATCTAGCTACTAAAACTCAGCAGGTCATTTCCAACATAAATCAAGNAGTCAACCTGTGACCCAAGATTTAATATCCCCATGCAGTCTTTGCAATCCGTCTGTTATGTAATAGCCTTCTGTATCTTGTATGTTGTACCGCGAAGAACCTTATACACAGCATGTGCGTGCTTAGTGTGCTTAAACATTTATCCAGCCCTGCAGCGCATACATACATACAGTTCATTGGTTTTCCTGTTAAATGGACATTTTACGCCACTTGCCACGTAACTGTGGCCATGCTTATAATGTCCCATCACAAACATTCAACACGTGGCCCACTTTTGTTTACACCTCTGGATTTGGAATACGACACCATATAAATAATTTGGCATCAACTTCAAGTATATATATATATACGTGACTATATATATATATATATATATATATATATATATATATATATATATATATATATATATATATATATATATACCAGTATATGCAAAAAGGAGACCTAATGCTTTCATTTCCTTACCTTACCTTTTCGCTCAAATCGTCGCCGTGACAAAGATCAGACGAATTCGATGGGCTAGTAGATGACACGTTCGACATGCCTAGTTGCGTGGTAAATAGTGCCGAAGGTCACAAGAGCCGTATTCTAGGACAGGACAGGTAAATGCCTAAGCGTGTGCATATATAACGATTTATTGTGACGCAGACGATTAACCTGTCACGTACGCAACACACCCAAGCCCAAAATAGAGGTGCAGCTGAGGTCCTGGGCATGCTCTTAAAAATATGTAGTGCACAGATTGCAAACTATGCTTGGTTATTTCAAGGTCCCACGTGAAGAAGTTTGTATCAAAGTTTTACTCTCCTGGAAAAATAAAAAATAATTCATCGTCTAGCACCAAAATGAAACATATAGGTCACTGTCACAAATGCAGTCACAACTGTCCAGCTGGGATACGTTTTACTCACTTTGAAAATCTACCCTCTACCAGGGCGAGTGATAGATGTTTACAGATATTCACAGATATGTCTCTAGCTAGATTCACTCTGAGTTGAGCCCTAAATGACCAGCTAGCTAGAGACATATCTGTGAATATCTGTAAAAAATCTATCACTCGCCCTGGTAGAGGGCATTGAAAATCCAATCATCACTTGTGAAGATTCTTTTGTCTATAGCTCTTTATATTTGTCTGGTCTTACCAGCTAATATTTCGTCTGCTTGCAGTAAGACTTCATCAGGGAATGGGGTTGTGATAGATGTGACAACCTATCATCCCCTCTGGTTTCTATCACAGTCTCATTCCCTGATGAAGTCTGACTGCAAGCAGACGAAATATTGGCTGGTAACGGGTTCTATTGAGAGAGAAAACTGTCTTTAAAACGTCCATATCACCACAGATCCCATTACGCTTGTTACGGCACTTACCTTTTTAGTGTGGGTATCATTAAGGCCTTTTCAAAGTCATTGGCAACTTTGTCGAATAAAATGTTTTGTTCAAACAAGAGTGAAAGTAGTAGGGCCTACTCCGTGTACAGGTAGGCCTATGTAAGCATCATTGAAAGACTATGTTGTCGTCTGCTCAAAAAGGGAACTCGACCCTCAGATTTGTGAGCACGAATATTATTATGGGATACCAAACCTCCTTTGAATTCCAAAAAAGAAAATTTCCCAACTTTCAAGAATTCGTGCGTTTTGTATGTTTGTCAATGTTACACGATTGGCTTCATTTCACTGGTATTTACTTGCAGTGGGGTTGAAATATGTATAGCGTGGATTGATCACTTCATTACGCATTTCTTAATTTACAGTGGTTGCCACCTAGCCTGTTTTTTTAATGTAGGCCCTACATGTAGGCCCTATGACACGGGATTTAAACTGAATATGATATACAAGTAGGCCTACATAGCAAAGTTCCATACCGGTAGGCCTACTGTCCGTGCTGTGAGGTTATTCGACTGTCATGAAACTTCTTGGGGATATTTTAGTAATTAAAAACCAACTAAATAATAAATGAAGGGTTGATAACAGTAACGACTTAATTGCAATTTGTTTTTCCATAGGTCGAACATGACGACGGAGAAGTCCCAATTACGACAACACGAAACCCATTTCCGACATTTGCGACACTCCCGTCCATCGTCGGGTCAATGGCCTCTGTGGCATCATCACGCTCGTGGGCACCACCAAGACCACGCCAACGGGAGTGACGTGTTCTTGCACGATCCCGTTGGCTTCCAAATGTTACACAGGAATGTGCCGTTCTCATCTACTCCAACTGACGTCCCAGATTCGTGGCAATCCAAGCAGTCTCAGTATACGACATGTAAATTCACGCCGATTGTTGAAGATGACGTCACTGATGACGAAGTTCCGGCCGATCTGTTGAGGCAAGCTCAGTACGGGTCACCACTCATTCAACGCTGGGGCGTAGATGCTCGTATTATCCCAGAGACCATTGTATTGGCAGACGACCGACTCCAAGTTTCCCCCTGCAAGTCTCCACCTTACTGGTGAGTGACGTCATACAGCACACACGTGATGATACCATGGGTTGCTATCCTTGATGAAATTCCCACAATTTTAGGATTTCTTAGTGTACAAGCTGAGGCAGTCTCTATGTATTTGTTGTTTACATTTGCTATAAAATGTTTAAATACAGATCTTTTCATTTGATGACGTTTTGGATAGGCCCCCTATTGATGTAAAAAAAAATACTGTAAGAACACTTCACTTTACGTGAACGAAAGTGGGTCCTGGTGGGCTGACTTTTTGAAACAAAACGGAGAATCAATTTCAAGCTTCCGGTTATATAGATCTCAATTCTGGTTGCTTTACTTTGTAAATGGTATGGTATAGCATGATCTAAACCTACATATACGACACGTTTAATTGTGCCATGCTTTGCTGCGAATGATAAGACATGGTTTCATATTTTTCTCTATTTAGTTGGGTATGCTACCTGGAGATGACCGCTCAAAATGGGGAGGTCTACATGGGAACTGGTGCATTTTCCAATGTAGGGAACACCCCCGGTGTAATCCTCACTTGCGCCCACAACATTTACCACCACTCACGTCGGGGCTACATTGATCACGTGGACGTCTATCCAGCACGTGACGGATCTTCGGCACCTTTCGGGCATTTCCGCGTGTATTCAACTCATCTTCGGGTACCAGACCTGTACAAGAAACGAAAAGCTGCAACCTACGATTATGGCCTCATCTTGATTCCTAAAAAAGAATTCAGCATCTCGACTAAGCCGTTTGGTTTTGGGTATAATCTTTTGGCATCGTCTGCGTTGAAAGGGAGATTGGCAGAAATATGCGGATACCCGGGAGACAAACCAAATGGTAATGGAATAGTAACTGGGTTTTTATAATCACACACATCAGAGAGACAGAGGCCAGTTTTAGACAAAATCAATTATCCCTTTCAATTATAAATTTACAATTTAGGCCCACGTAGAATATATAGGCCTATACTTCTATTTTAATATCTTCTAATTTAATATTTCTATCGTAAAAGACTGCAAGGTAGGGGGCATTTGTAATTTTTGTTTCTCTGTCAAGGCACTATGTGGATCGCAGGCAGCCCACTGAAGTACGCCTCCCGTTCACGCCTGTATTACGAAGCCGACACAGCAGCCGGGCAGAGCGGTTCTCCCGTGTGGACCTGGGACAACTTCAACTGGATGATGGTCGGGATTCACGGAAAGGGGGTGATTCCAGGTAAATAAACTGTATATCTTCATTGCTATGTGTGTTGTTTCTTTAAGATTTTAGAAGCAGCGATTTTGCCAAGATTACACATTGTCACCAATGTTTGGAACATTATTAGCCTCAACAGGACAGTGATTATCTCGTTATTCGAGATGCTAGCGAACTCGCGTTAGCTGATCTAACCAATGAGAAAGATCCATTCAAACAGCAGCCAGAAAACTCAGCGACAAAGAATCCAATTACTCAGACGAGTATCGAAACTCTGTGTAAAAAAAGATATCAAAAGGGTGAACCTGACAGTTGACGAGGACCTGACTTTTAATTCATCTTGAAAAACTATAAACTGAGGCCAAAACTTAATACTTTAGTGGTTTGTAAATAGCATTTTCTTTGAATGGTTTATGTATTGAATTTGTGTGCTAGTATAGGGGCACGTTCGGCCCCGGGGCACGTTCGGCTTTCACTCGTATTTTCCACAATTAACACTTTTGGTCCAGCAGCCACCCCTTTACGTGTCACTTGATCTATTTAGCGGGTCCTACAAAAATAAGGCTTCTGTGGTGCACTCCGTTCGGAAGATATGATTGAAAAACATATTTTTCACGGGTAAAATTTTTTACGGGTTTTTTTAATTTGGGTCTACTTTAGCATTAATTAGTTGACTTACTGTCACCAATGCATTATAATATAAGAGCATATAGAAAGCCAATTTAAATGAGGTATGGCACCACACTGTCGTCTTCTTAATTATGTTGCTATGGTAACATACATTCGGAATGCAGGCTTGGGGCAAGTTCGGCACCTCAAGGTGGGGCACATTCAGCCCCTGGGTTGTGTACGTTCGGCCTGGGGCCGAACGTGCCCCGTGGCTTTGGCGAAAGACTTGATCAAAAAATTATTATTTTTAAGCCCAAAAAGTTTGTTATATGCTAACATTTCAGCGCCATTAATGGGGTTAAAACTTAAGCTTGTATCTTCACATTTTAATTGTCGCGTTTTTTCAACCACGCATGAAGCCTTTAATTCAAATATTTAATACATGTACATATCATTAACTTATATTTTCCAGAGAAACACTATGGCATCTGGCCGGAAATATTAACATTGTTTAAAGATCACTGGAGTTGTTATCTAGTTTTTTTAAAAAATATTTCCTTAACGTGACATTATTTCAAACAAATTGTGTATGTTATTATGTTCTTTGTGATTAAAGTTGATGTTTTGCGTTTGAATTCTTTGTTGGGTTTCAAATATTAGAAAGTTTTCCCGTTGGATTAAATGTGGGGTTTCAAAACTGACGTAGGTTGGTTCCTTCATGTTCTGTAATTGATATACATGAGAAGTATAAAGACCTATGCATTAAAAAATAGAAGTTCAATATATGTAGTTCCAGGACAAACATGTACCAAACAAACAATTTCAATTAGGCCTACATATCTTTCTAAAACCTAACTATATTACTTATTTCAAGTATATCGTCACTGTTTAGCACCAAAACACCTATTTTTAAGGTATTCATGTGAAATGGAAATAAAAGAAATCGGTAGGAAAGTATTTGAATTTGCAGGCCGAACGTGCTCCATCGAGAGGCCGAACGTGCCCCAGGCCGGGGCACGTTCGGCCACGTGTTGGAAATTTATTTCATGTTAAATTTCTTAAAAACGCAAGGTCTTCTTTACATTTGACCAATGTATAAAAAAAGGAAATTTAGCAGTCTATCTACTCAAAACACATCATTGAGATTCGTCGTCAAACAGCTGAACTACAACCGATCAAAGGAAAAGGGGCCGAACGTGCCCCGGTCTCCCCTA
>NW_019773781.1:432853-444935 GCF_001039355.2 Lingula anatina
AAGATTGACCACTCCTGTGAGTTTAATGACAATTGGCCTAACGGTTTTCCTTAAAATGTGTTTACAGGGTTGCATATATGCTGAAAAGTGAAAAAACAGCATAACATCTACTATAATGGCCCGATCATGCTGATTTTCGACCTTGACCTGCGTTTTATGAATATTCATCAGCTCTGTAAATATAAAAGCAAAAAATAAAACTGTGTTCCACTTATCGTGTTTACAAGGAAAGTGCACGGCATCGGCATCGGCATCGCCATCGGCGACGACAGACGCAGGTGATGGCAATATGTACAGACACATCTGTGTCTGTACATAAAAACCTGGTTGTAAGCAAACGCCAGCTCGTAAACTGCAGACCTCAAGGAAAATTGCATCTGTGAGAATTCACATTGAGAGAGTTATTGGATTGTTAAAGAATCGGTACACTATCCTGAAAGGCACTATGCCCTTGACGAATGTCCAAAGTATTAAAGGTGAAGGTCTCAAGAGTACATTGGCCAGTTGTGACAAAATTATTCAAGTTTGTTGTGCTTTGGTTAACTTAAGACCAGGGATTGTGTTTAAGGAAGACTAAGACGTGTTTAAGGAAGACTTTTTTACAGTCCAATGAATTCAGGGAATGTGTTATTATTGACTGTACAGCCTCATTTTACCTAAGGTTTAAAAGTGAAAATCACATTGTAGCTATTTTTTTTTTCTGAGCTGTCATTAATTAAATTTTTGTGGACTGTCACTTTTGACTTTGAGGTTTCATTTTGGTCATTTTGTGGTCTTGTAAATCAGTGTTTTGGAAGGCCATTATTGGTTTGATACAAATGCAGTGAGATGTAGCATGAAAGTTTACAGATGATAAAGAGAAAGACTAAAAGTCAGTTTGCATATTGCTGTTTATATGGTAGGTTTTAACTTTGTAAGGAAAACCCTTGGTACTTTTGTTCAAGTCAGGACATTCAAATGCAGTAAATAAAAATGTACTAAAAGAACAAAGTGTATATTTATCATCTTTTTGACATGTAATAGTCTTCTTTTTAAATGTTTTGCTATGGCTATCCAAAGTAAAGAAAACCCTCCAGTCAAGTGTTTTAAAATACAGACAACCATGTACCTACTCATTTTCTGAAGATCAATGTATATATCACATCTATAAATTAATTTTAACTTCTGTAAAAAAAAAAAAAAAAAAAAAAAAAAGAATAAGGCAGCTGTGTTTCATAATCAGTTTTTATTGAATTTCCTTTCAGACAAAGAACAACACAGACAAAGAACTTGTAGTCTAGGAGGAGAAGCGGTAACGGTGACTTGGCAGTGGAGCCGGCGGAATGGACCGGACGGGACTAAAACCATGTGTACAGCCAGTGCCTATGACTAGTGGTGGTACAAATACCATTTACAGTTATAGGGATTGATGTTTTGAATGGGGAAGGCAACAGTGAAAGCAACAACAGAGACACAGTAAACATAAACATACACAGACACATACCTGTAGAGACAAACAGCAGAAAATCACATACAAATTGGTTATTTTGTCAATTTTGATAGAATATTACATAATGCTTAACAGCAAAATCAAACCAAAAATTTGTAGAGGACTGAGGATAGGCCATCTCTCACTCAATGCTTTATTATTATTATATTTTTTTTTTTTGGGGGGGGGGAGGGGGGCAAAGTATTTGTCTCTTTACTAATTTGGTATTACTATATTATAAACTTAAGAGATTATTACAAAAACCCAAACTTTTAAG
Source organism: Lingula anatina (assembly GCF_001039355.2). The sequence goes on from NW_019773781.1 coordinate 434,599, forward strand.
GTAGATCGGTCATTACGTAATTTGACAATTTGCGCAATATCAGCGCATCGTCAATCGTCTCTAAAGACATTTCAGTCTGTTTTATCAAATTAAGGAAATAAAACAATTATCTACAAGATAAACAAACATTATCAACTTGTCTTTAACTCGGTACAATCCATATAGGTTTTCGACAACATTTACCGACCGTGAGTCGACTATGATTCCATACGACAACTGTAGAACATTCATAGACTTGCCCTTCAAGAAATCGACGGAAAACAGCTCTTTTTGAATGGGCACTGTAGAAAAAGAATGACAGCTAAAGCTCACAAATTATGCACGTAGGTTCTATATTATGTAAAGAATAAGTATTGTAAATTACAATGAAAGCGGTTGCGTATATTTTGATGTAGAAAGCTCGACGAAAACTGGAAGTGCATCGTGACGTCACACACTTGTACTTGGAAAGCTGCTGGGTGATTTTCTGATGAGAACTATTTCGTAGCTTATACAAATGTTCAGAAAATGACCATAGAGATTGAAGAAAATTTACTGATCAAAATTTAAACTGCGTAACATTATTCAGGAAAAAAATGTGCATTTCTGACCTCAACTTGTCAGTGTAAACAAACACTGAAGGCATTGCAAGCAAGCATGTGAATGCCGCGTTTGATACTTTGTATCAGACGCTTCATTTTACTTGACAACACAGTGTTTACGATAGGCATGACAGGCAAAACCGCGAAAAAAACATGTCTTTCCCTCGATTTCTTGAAGGGCCGTGTTGTTGAGATTTTTCAAACTATTGGTGGATTTTTGACTTTTTGAGTGGTGCTGGTACATACAAATTAATGAGATTTTTCTGTGTGCTAATTTCCATTTTTTTAGGGGGGGGGGAGCCAAAAAGTCACATTTATATTATATTCACTACATAAATAAATAACAACGACAATAAACTATTTTCACATGCATGACATATTTCACTCTTCAATAAATCTGTTTTGAAGTTAATGGCTTACACCTTCGCATCAGTATGACAAATCTGAAAATACATGTAGCTAGTACTGGTATACTCACTTCAACTGTTAAAATAATGAAAGTTTTAAATGTACTTGGATGTCTCTCCACACAAACCAAAAATAAAAATTAAAAATTCAACGTTAGAAAATCATAAAAAAAAGCTTTTTAGTGAAAAAACACCAATTTTCCCATTGATTTGAATGGGGACTAGTGCGTCACGCAGGGTGCAATGCACTTCAACTTGGCGTAGTTCTCTTATTTGGTCAGTGACCCCTAATTTTTTTTTGCAAAATTTAAAATGTACTTAGATGCCTCTTTACATAAAAAAAAAAAAAATTCTTTTAAATTAGAACATTAGAAAATCATGAAAAATAATGCTTTTAGTGAAAAAACACCCATTTTCCCATTGATTTGAATGGGGACTAGCGCGATATGCAGGGTGTAACATATTTGGGCGTAGTTCTCTTATTTGGTCTGTGACCCCCAATTTTTTTGCAAATTTTTAATGTACTTGGGTGTCTCTTCAAACAAACAAAAAAAAAAAAAAAAAAAAAAAAAAAATTTGTACGTTGGAACATGTAACGACGGATCTACCTTAAGGGAAAAACCCTTGGCTAGCTTTGAATGCAGGAACAGCCATTAACCATTGGTTAGTATGGGAAAATTGCAGTTTACCCCAGGAAATTTTTTTTGGTCAAAATGAACAGTTATTATGACTTTAAGTGTTAAGTCTACCAAGAGTTGTGTAGGGTACTTACCTATGTGATGCAAAAATGGGGAAGTGCTGTCCATGGAAATGTACTCTTCACCTCCCAAAATGCTTACAAGCAGATTTTTCACATCATTTTTCCCTTGCCATGTGTAGGTAGGTACTACAAGTTTGTAATCGCACACATGAAAGAAAAAATAAAATGTCAGGATCAGAGAGGCAATACCGTTTCCGGACATTGTACCACCAGCTGGAATAAGCACATTCGTATGGAAACCCCTCCAAAAAAGGGACACCACCATCAGTCTTGTGCTTGACAAGCTCCATAAAATGCAATCAACAAGAGTTCTCAAAATATGCAAAAAAATGCGAAAAAATATAATTAAAATGGTACAATCAAATTTTCGAATTGACCCGTATTTTCCTAACATTGATAACTCCCCTGACTTTCTGGACAATAGGTCTATTGGTTTTTCCTGAAGTGTATTCTCAGTGTTGCATATATGCTGACAAAAGAGAAAACTTTAGGGCAACACAGGGCATATCTCTGCTAGTTTTGAAGATATGAGGGGCAAGAAAATATGCAAAGTTCACTTCATGGTGAAAAAGTAAGTCAAAGGTAAATTTCAATGTCACAGTATATGACTTCCTATGGGCATTTCTTTGCCAATTTTGGAGATATAACGGCCAGAAAACATGCAAAGTGCTGTTCATCATAAAAAGTAGGTCAAAGGTTAATTTCCAGGTCACAGTTTAACAGCCAGTGTATTACTTCCTATTTAGCTTCAACAGTAACTTTGGGCGTATCTCTGCCAGTTTTTGAGATATAAGGGAAAGAAAATTTGCAAAGTTCAGTTCATGGTGAAAATAAGGTCAAAGGTCAATTTCAGGGTCATAGTTAGATTGCCAGTATGTGACTTCCTATTTAAGTTCAATAATAACTATGGGCATATCTTTGCCTGTTTTGGAGATTTAAAGATCAGAAAACTTGCAAAGTGCAGTTCATCATGAAAAGTAGGTCAAAGGTCAATTTCAAGGTCACAGATTACCAGTATATGACTTCCTATTCAAGTTCAATAGTAAATATGGGCACATCTCTGCTAATTTTGTAGTTTCTGAAAGTTGGTACAAATAAATATCTTCTTGCAGAAAATTCCCATTTGTAGAAAATTTTGGCCCGCTTGACCTTGAAATAAGGGTCAAAGGTCAAATCTAAGGGCATATTTGGAAATTTCTGACTTTCTGTCAGTCTTCTATAGTAATTTTTCCCATAATTCCTTCCGTTTGGGAGATATTTAGCATTGAATTTTTAAAAATTTTGACAAGGGTGCATTTCAATGAGCGTCAATCCCAGGCCAATGCACCGACTGAGACAAAAAGAACCCAGGATGTTCAGGTTGAGATTATGTCACCTAAATCCAAGAGATGTTGACACAGGTCCTTGCGGTCTAGGAGGAAAAGCGGTAATGGTGACTTATATCCCACGACACCCTGTGGAGCCAACGAAGCCAGCGGAGCCAACGGAACCGCACGAGATGGGTCGGGACTAAAACCATGAGTACCGCCAGCGTACACGCTGGTGGTACTAATTATCACTTTTAGTTGCCTTTCCTTACATACCAATTTTACATACCCAAATTTTAATGATGGGATTGAACATTTTTACTGTTCAAGTGTTGTAAACATAAAAGTCTCAAAACCTTTCACTTCAGTTTGGGAATCACTGATTTACATTTTGATAAAAGTCATGAGAGTACTTTTTCAATATTTTCAATGGGCAAAAATGATCAAAGTTTCAAATAATATTTTATAACACATATATTAAATTTCTATATAGCATCTGTGGTGCTTTAGTGCACAGAACATGTACAGAACTACAGTATAGCCTGCCTTTTGATTTTGTTGCTTCCACTCAAAAGAATCGTTTTAATTTCAGGCCTGTAGGCAGGGGGGTTTGAGGCGCATCATACAAGCTGGGTAGGTGAAAGTCACTTTTTTTTTTTTTAATTTGTGAGCTATGTATACACACCAATGTGAAAATGTAAGCACCAGAGGCAGTGTTTTATTTACCTCTGCGTCATGCGTAAAATACGCATGAATCCTAAAATTGACGCAAAAAAATATGATTTAGTGTGTCATTTGACCCTAATGTATGACAGCCACAACTAATTACTTTCCAAAGTGCTGTAATCTTGTCGATAAAAAACCTACTAGTAGGCCTATTTCCGATCGTTGTTGTGTGTCACGGGTCTATCCTTGGATTCTCAAATATCATTGGACGACCGCATGAAGTGATGACGTCAGAACACAATTACACTAAAACACCGACACATTTACAGCAATGCTGAAGGTACACGTAATGTCAATGTACAATTCAATTCAATTATATTTAGTTCATTAATTTTTTTATTATTTCTTAAATATCAAAAATAAAAGTATTTTTAAACGTGCATATGAAAATAGTTTATTGCCGTTGTTATTTATTTATGTAAAGAATATAACATTAATGTGAGACCGTAAACACTGTCAAGTTGTCAAGTAAAATGAAGCGTCTGATACAAAGTATCAAGGGCGGCATTCACGTGCTTGCTTGCGGTGCGTTCACTGCACTTTGTTTACACCATAGAAGTAAGTTTACACTGACATGTTGAGTCAGAAACGCACATTTTTTTTCTGTATAATATTACGCAGTTTTAATTTTGATTATACAAAAAGAATCAACAGATGATGACATAAAAACACCTGTGCTTTATACTTATATTACACGGATTGCAATTGGATTTTATATGGGATTTTATATTGGATTTTATATGTTATATCAACACAATGTGAGCATTGTGATGAATAATAGAGGCCTACAGACTAGGAATCAGTTATCCTAGCTTTTACATAAGATTTTGTTATATAGACAGAGAAACGTTTTAATTCTAGGATTCAAATTTTGCTTGGGTACTTGAAAATGCTTACAAAACAAAGGTGTCTGTTGCAAATATGGAACAAAAATAGTACAAAAAAAATACATATAATGCTATGACAAACAAAATGTGGCAGGCTTTAGATCATTGATTTCGGAAATAGCTCTGAAACCAATTTTCAGACAAATTTCAATTGAATCTATAGGCGCCGCCTACATGATAATTATGTGGAGGGAGTAAATCATGTAAGTAAAACTCATTTCATAAGAAATCTAAACACCTTGCACACAAATGTATGTTACATTATATAAGCTTTCAAAGTTCAAATTAAAGTCTTACACAAGAGAAACACAGGAATCTTTTTATAATAAAATAAGAGGGAACTATTAATCTTAAGATTTAGATTAGAAGAGCTTGTAGCATTGTAGAACCTAGAAAACCACACTGTACAATTTATTTTTAAATGAAGTGTATTCATAAAAAAACTGATTCCCTTGCACAAACAATGTTTAATTTCTGCTCATCGTTTTCTTAGTCAATATTGTGTTTATTTTCTGACACTTTCTTTCTTCTATTTGAAGTATTGTAGCACTGTTTTGCCAATTTAATATTTGAGCTTTAAAGTTAACCTTTAAGGGCGTTCAAAATTGTTCTAATCTATTACGTATTTCGTGATAATGTTTAGGGATATTTTTTACAAATACGGTCATTTTGAACGTTGTTTCCCGCACTTTAGTCACGTGTAATAACATTATGCATTAAAAGCAATTTTTCATTTACGTGTTTTAAAATAATTAAAATTCAACAATAACATAACATTATATATAGAAAGCTTCTTATAAGAATGGTCTTTTTGGAAAATGAAAGTGTGTGAGCCTTATGAATTAAGAAAATTATATATATATATATATATATATATATATATATATATATATATATATATATATATATATATATATATATATATTAATGTGCTTCATACAAATTATTTATGAACAATATATATTTCACTTGGGATAACAATTATGGAAAAAGCCGATTGAGATGGTAACTTTCTCATCTTCACTTCAGCATTGCTGTAAATATGCCGGTGTTTTAGTGTAATTGTGTTATGACGTCATCACTTCATGCGGTCGTCCAATGATATTTGAGAATCCAAGGATAGACCCGTGACAGTTGTGTAGCCAAAAAGTATATCAACTTGCCACCGATAGTACACTACTGGTACAATGCTGCTATAGGCAAAAAATGGGTTTTTAAATTCAATTTAAATATTTCATTGTGTTTTAATACCCAAATGAAAATGGTTTGACCTAAAAAACAGTTTAGTCCACAAACTGGTGACAGAGATTACTCTAAATGGTTAAAATATGTTACACTACGTGTATAAATTTGTCTAGATATTGTATTGTGTTTTTATGTTTAATAGTCAAAACATAATTTTTCCAGGTTGGAATATATTTATTGAAACTCCTTGTCTTCATTTATCTACTTTTTTTGTGTTTGACAATCTTATTCCCTTCTATATTCCATTTATGTCCATATAATTTTTGACAATTTTTTTTACATACTAGTCAACACAATTTTAATTTATCGTTTATCTTGATGATTTTTGTTCATATATCTACTTTTAGGTTTAATCATGTTAATAATCCTTTGTTTAAACGGTTTTTGTAAGAAAAAAAAATCAAATTGCATACTTTTGTCCATATCATTTTGAAGTTGTATGACTGTTAGTGTGTTTGTTGTCATATGTTGAATAAACTTTGGTTACTTATACAAAAGCTGTTTTTGTATTCTTCAGTTCCTGTGGATAGAATTATATACTTAAGTCTGGAATACAACAATTACAAATAAACAACATCAATTCATATACAATTTATTTACATAATACGCATCATTACTAGTTAAAATTACTTATTCAAAAAAGGCGGGAAAATTTTGACTCCTGAAAATAAACAAGGCAGCAAAGCTGTCAAATGTACAGACAAAAAGCAGACAATAACAATGCACAAAATAGGCTACTGTCAATTCTGATGCAAAAATACATTATGCTTAACTGCAAATTCAACATCAAATTTTAATTATGCTCAACAGGTAATACCAATGTAAGTAAAATGTGTAACAAGCGTAAGGCTTCAGGCCCATGGGAGTTCAAGTTCACACTTTGAAAATGCCAGAATGAGAAAAATGAAAATTTCACACAAAACTGCTTAAATTCAATAATAAATGATAACCCAATTGAGCTGGCTTTCTTATTTGAACTGCATGCCAATCCTAAAAATCATAAGTAACGCAGTTTTCTTTTCATAATGTTTGTCATTTTACATAATAAATTACTGAATAATTATCACCAATCTTTGATTATTGACAATAGCATGGACATGTAGAAAATTTGATTACCAATTGCAGTGATCATTTTACCTTTAAATATTATGAGTCCAACAGGACGCACATGATATTGAACAATGGGTCCCTGTCGATTGTGATGGGTCCCTGTCATTTTGAAGAATAAAGGTTACCACAAAACTAACAATTTGTTACTTTTATTTTTTTCAAGTTTCTTTATTTAAGCGATATGACAGTGACGAGTTTACTTCAGTTCATATATATAGGCCTATCCGCAGATCTTTCACCATCCCATTACGTTTATTTGCCGATGTACTCTGAAGTGCCAAATAAACGTGCCGGCACGTTTATTTTTTTTCCGGATATTTTCCACCCGGCACGATATTAATCTCCCCGGCACGATTAATAATTTTCCACACGGCACGGTTATTTGGCACTCACTGTGCCGGTTGGAAATATTTTTGATCATTTCGGAAATGTTGATGATCGTTTCATTCGACAAGTTAATAATTATTAATGACCTGTCGCAAGCACTACACTCGAACTTGTTTTTAGCGTAAATAAAAGCCAGTGTTTCTCCAGAGCGAGGCGCCGCACTGAAATTTGTCAAAAACACCGCCTCGCTGGGCTGAATGGAACAAAAAAGTATATTTTCACTCATGCTAACTGAAATTTATATTTATTTCTAAGCAATTATAGCATTCTATTTACATACTGTACGTAATCCCATGCTTCTGAGCACTTGATTTAGTAGTAACGAAAATACGCATGCGCGTATGCCATCTCCCTGTGAGTGCCTCGTTTTCGCAGTTCTGTGCTTTATTTGAAGTATACGAGACAGAGCGAAACGAGGCAACTGCTCTCGACAACATTTAGTCACATGTCACAAATACACTTTCTCTGTCACTTCGTCATGTTCCGAAATTAAGACCGCCTGTTGTGTTTTTATACTTTACGTTTATTCACTGATAAAAATGGAGAAAATTAAGTTCACTTTGTTGATTTTACAAATTTGGAGAAGATTTTCTACTGATTTAGGGGTTAGTTTTGTGAAAGCAGAAGCGTTGTAAAACTGGGTAACGTCATGCAGTATTTCGCGTGCATTGAATATGAATTTCCATGACTGAATAGAATCATATAAATGAACAAACGAAGAACTCAAATTGGTGATAAGTGTGATTTTAATCTCTTTAATTCTCAAAAATTCATTGTTTGAAGTTGTTGATTATAAATTACATCTCAAACTACGTATAATTAGTAGCGGGGGTCACTTTGCGCTGAACGACATGAGAGAGAACATTTTTTGCGGCAGTTTTATTTAAGGATGAAGCGCTCCCACACGCAAAGTCAATTGACCAGTTACTTTCAGAAAGGTGAAAAATGGTAAGAACAACATATTATATCAACTTTTTGGTCATTCCAAAAATAATTCAGTATAGGAAGCCCTTTTTCATGATTCCTGTAAGTATTAAAGTAGTTTTTTTTTTTTTTTTTTTTTTGAAATAGTATGTTTTTATAATTTTTTGAAAGTTTAAATTTAGNTTACTCTAAATAGTTAAAATATGTTCAACTATGTGTATAAAATCAAAGGTAAATTTGTCTAGATATTGTGTTTTTTATGTTTAATAAACATAATTTTTCCAGATTTGAATATAATTTAAAATTGCCATTACAATTATTAATTGAAATTATTAAAATTGATAAAATTTTCCGGGGGGCACAGTTATTCCGCTATGCACTGTTATTAAATATCGGGAATTTTTCCAGGGGGCACAGTTATTCTGCTAGGCACTGTTATTAATTTTGGAAAGTTTTCCGGGGGGCACTGTTATTCCGGTAGGCACTCTTATTCGGCACTTCAGAGTACATGCATCACAATACATGAAATCAGTCCCATCCTCATTTTTTATACCTTAACCAAGCATAGAGCTTTGTTCAGTGTTGTTTGAAGGAACGGATTTTCCTTTTTGACTCCGTTTTTGCCTCCGTCAAACATTCCTCCGCGTCACTCTCACTCTCAGCCTCAACGGCAGTCACAGCGATTACTGTCTCAGAAGTTTTATCTAACTCGGCTTCACTCTGTCTCACCTTAAATATATTCTATATTGTCTGTTGGCTACTGTCTATTAATAATTGCTTTTTTGGAGGCATGGTCGGATGGTCGCTGAGCAGACCAACACTCTGCGGAAAATCTATTTTAGTCGAAAATAGGTCAAGTGTAGAGTGGAGTGTGCAAAGCAGATGAACAGTTTTGCCATTACTAACGATTGATATTATTGGCTATTTGATGCGTAAATAGCCAATCAGCTGGCATTTAACATCAAGTCTAACAGAAGCTATTGTAACATTCAATACAACAACGGGAAAACGAACATGATTAACGTACTTAAATGACTAGTATTTTATGCGGATCAGCGATGCATATGGACAGGTTATTTATGAATCTCACACAATTTAAAATCTTTGCGTCCATGAGGACGCATATGCCATAAAACTCTGCATCTAAGGTAAAAAATGTGCGTCAGGGACGCGGGACGCAGAGGTAAAATGATCACTGCATTTGGCTTCATGTCCATGGGAGCTTCGAGTTCCACAATGAATATGCCAACATGATAAAAAATGAAAATTTCACTAAAATGTATAACTTCCAGAAAAAGAAGCCAATTAGACTGTTTTTCCAACTTGGGCTGCATTTTAGTCCTGTGTTTCTTTTTTGAAAGTTAGACAATCATAAGTAACATGGTTTTCTCATAATGGTCATCATGGCAGCAGCACCGAAAATTGTGTTTTCTTCTATTTTAAATATTACATAATGGTTAACAGCAAAATGACCATCAGTTTTTAATAATAAAAAATCCGTATCATTGATTTTCAGAAAATGTGATAAGCATGGGTCTTCAAGCCGGTGAAGGTTCTTAAGTCACACCTTGAAAATGCCAATATGTGAAAAATTAAATTTTCACAAAAAAAAAAAAAAAAAAAAAAAAAAAGTTTAACTGCCAGAAAAAATTACCAAACAGACTGCATTGCCCACTGAAGCTTTATCTAAGCCCCATGTTTCTTTCCTGTAAGTTTGAGAACAGTAAGTGACATGGTTTTCCTTAAATGGTCATCATGGGAGCAGTGCCCAAAATAGGGATTTCTTCAGATTTTGATGCAACATAACATAATGTTTAACAGCATAATGACCATCAATTTTTAATAATAAAATATTACTATCACGGATATTTAGAAAATGTGACTAGCAAAGGTCTTCAAGACCATGGAAATTCAAAGACACACCTTGAAAATGCCAATATGTGAAAAATTAAATTTTCACAAAAAAAAAAAAAAAAAAAAAAAAAAAAGTAAAATTAAATAAG
>NW_019773781.1:455691-502914 GCF_001039355.2 Lingula anatina
TTCATTTTTTTGAAAATTTTGGCCCGTTTGACCTTGAAATAAAGGTCAAAGGTCAAATCCAAGGGCATATTTGAAATCTACACATATGACTTTTGGAAAGCTGTCTGTAGAAATTTTTCCCATAACTCCTTCCGTAGGGTAGATAATTAGCATTTAATTTTGCCATTTTTAGACAAGGGTGCATTGCAATGAGTGCCACACCTAGACCCCAATACCGACAAAGCCCAAATTTTACGTGGAACGAGTTGAGATTATAGGTGACCTAAATCCAAGAGATGGGTACAGGGGCCCTTACCGTCTAGGAGGAGAAGCGGTAACGGTGACTTGGCGGCGGAGCCGCAGGAGCCGGCGGAGCCGGCGGAACATACGGGTCGGGACTAAAACCATGGGTACCGCCAGCGCCTACGCTGGTGGTACAATAATGATTTATGTGCCCCTTACTGTCATAAGGCCCACATCCCAAAGGCACCAAGATGTCAAATAACCTTCTCATCTATTTGGACTTTGCAATATGCCAAACTGATTACACATTGGAAAAATGGCATTATAACTTGGTTATCTTAACTGTGGGTGGACACTTCCATCTTTTGTTCATATATTTAACCTACTAGTAGAACTGTACCTTACTTACCTCATGTGATGGATTTCTTATAGGTTTATCGAAACCTGCAGTCAAATCTTCCCCTCTTCAGCTGTCAGATCAACAGGTGAATGTCCCAGATTCCTTCCAGTTTCCATTTGAACCATATACCATCCAGCTCGCCTTCATGAAGGAGTTGTACACAACTCTGGAGCTTGGCAAGATAGGGATATTTGAGAGCCCCACTGGCACGGTAGGAACTATAGTCTATAGTCCTCCCATTGGATTTTTTTCTATTATTTTGCATTTTCTGACATTACCAGTAATGTAGAGGAATTATTGTTTTTTAAGTATATTTTTAATGTTAAAAAGATTCTTACAATATTTGCCATGAAAAATATTAACTAGCTGTCACTATTAAAAAAATCCCAATCATTTTGTTGTGTTGTTCTTTTTCACTCATTTTTCTGTTCAGGGTAAATCTTTGAGTTTGATCTGTGGTGCACTTACTTGGCTGAGAGACTTTGAGGAGAAGCAGCGCAGAGAGCTGGAGGTCCTGTTAGCAGAGGAAGAGGAAGAAAAGAATGCTGAACAGTCTGGAAACAAACAGATCTCAAAAGATTCAGGTGAAGTATTTTATAAATGTGTTTGAACCAAGAATAATTATATCTATTTATGAAATTCTTAATTTTCAGTTCTAGTACATCATATCGTGTTCCAAAATTAAATATTTGTTGTGTCCTGACTTAGATTTTTACTTAAATTGAATGTTTACAGTACTTGTAATTATTATTAATATGATTACTTAAGAGCTAGACTGGATAACAGCTTTTGCCAAGAAACAAGAAGAGGATGAGTCAAAAAAGAAAGTGAAGGTAATTTTAGATATTTGGAATAACAAATATTTTACTAAGTATCTTATAGAATATTTATAATTATTATTATTATTTGCTTTTGTTGAAATAAATGAAAAGAGAAGGCAACAGGGATTCATATTTTTGTTTCTACTTACTCAGGAAGAGAGAGAGAAGAGACTGAAACGTGAAGCCAAGCTTGAAGAAATCAGGAATAATGTAAGGAGGACACAGTCAAACAAGCGGAAAGTAAGTTGATCAGCAACCAGAGGTTGATGTGGATGAAGCTCCATAGCCTGATGGCTATTTGATACTTTGAAAATTTCTTTTTAATCACATGGAATAACACCAAACTTTATTAAGATATCCCAGGGGTGCCTGGAAAGATATGAAGTGAAGGAGGACATTTTTTTAGTCCAGACCTGTTTTACTTATGGCCATGTGACTGATTTATATATGAATATATCTGATACAAATACATGCACCACTACCTAACTTCTGCTTATATTATGACATGAATTATTAGGTTTGTTATGAAATTGTTATTTTCTGTTAAAATCTTGGTGTTATTCAATCATTGAGCACATCAGTTGGTTGATTTAGTTTGCAGTTTGTTCATTTATGAAAACGCTTTCAAAAAACTGGAAACAACTTTTTCAGAGAGACCTGCTAGAGGAGAAATTTGACTATTTATTCCAAGGTGCCTCTGATGACCTGAGGGAGCAGTTCCAGAAGGAAATGAACTCGGAGAAAACAGGCACCAGCACAGAAGAGGAGGATGAGGAAGAGGATGAGAAGATAGTAGTGAGTGAGTACCACAGTGACGAGGAGGCAGGAAGAGGAGATGAGGATACAGAGGAGGAGGAGGATAAAGATGAGGATGAGCATGTGACAAAAGTAAGGTTGAAATCAAAAGCTTTACAATACTGTGTGTACTTTACACTTCTTCAGCTGAGAATATGTCATTGTCATTTTAGCAGGTGGTGACATAACATTACTGTTGATATGCATTTACCTATCAGTAAGTTACTCTACCTTCTCTGAATGACTTTCAGATAAAATTGTAATCCCCTTACTGTAAATCTTTCATTTTACCTGAGAAAAAACATGACTCACTTAATTTTTTTCCATTTCAGATTTACTTTTGCAGCAGAACCCACTCCCAGCTGTCACAGTTTCTACATGAGGTTCAGAAGAGTCCATTCCAGAGTGACATTAGGGCAGTGGCTCTGGGCTCTAGACAAGTAAGTTATCATGGACTGTTCCTCTCAGGAACTTCTTCGGCATTAGTAAAACACTGACCAATATTTGATATATATATGTTTTGCCCAGCATAGAAAAATAACTTTTGCATTTATCAAAGATATATCTGGACATAATGCATATTTTAAATGTAATTGGCTTCATTCTCATCTAAAACATGACAGAGTCTAGTAATTATTGCATTTCATTTTTTGTAATTGTCAATGAATAGAGATAAAGTTCACATTAATTATATACCTGTCTTCAAGTAGTTATAGATTGCACATACACATTTTGACTTATCTATGGCATGTTTTTAAACTGAATATAAGCAGATAATTATATATATACAGTAACATGTATATTTCTCAGAATTTGTGCATCAATAAAGTGGTGAGAAAACTCCACTCCCTCAGCTTGATGAATGATCGCTGTTTGGAGATGCAGAAAAATAAGAAAGGTTGGAGAACAGTTACCTTACAATAAGATGTCCAAAATTTGAACATATTGTGATCTTAACATGACATGATTTTATTATAACATTATTTATGGTGACAAGTTTCTTCAAAGTTTTTTTTTAACCTCCAATGTTTATGTGAGTAACTAATTTATATAAAATATTTGTGGTTATAAGTACCAAAGAATTCAAACTATATAAATCAAAAATACTTCATTGAAAAATTAATACAATTTAGGGAATTTTCAAGATTATGCATAAATGGGACAGTTTGATTTTCAAGGACTGTTTCACAAAGGAAAAAAAAACAGACAGACAGACAAATATAAAGTTAAAAAGAGCTCCAATGAACTTACAGCTAATATTTGGAATTGATAAGCAGTATGTGTCTAGCATCAAGTCAGAAATAAAATCATGCTCTTTGTCAACGCTCTGTTTTACAGAACCACGTGCAAAAGATGGAGAGGCTAAACCAAAAAGGAAAAAGAATTTATCTGGTAGTTGCCCATTCTACAAACAGGAAAATATGCTGGACTTGAGAGACAAGACTTTGGTGAGTTTTCCAGCAGAACAATTTCATTTATTAAGTAAGTTTATTAGTCGTTAAAAATGAGAAACAGGTGAACTTCTTAAAGTTTACATTCTGAACAAGATGCAATGTATTATCTGAATAGAGAATAAAACAATTTATTTTAGTATTTCCAAATGTTCTTATTAGTCAGAAGTACAGGATATAGAAGAGCTGGTGAGTGCTGGGAAGCAGCTGAAGGCGTGTCCTTACTATGGAACTAGATATGCCATTCCAGCAGCACAGGTAGTAGAACAGTTGATATTGTCTTCTTAAAAGTTCACTTTGATCCTAAGACTATGGGTTTTTTTTTTTGTTTTTTTTTTTTGGTTGGCACAGATATTACTATATACTTTGTTAGACTCACATCTCAAATGGTAATGTTTTTGAATATTAAATTCATTCACTTACATTCCTCTGGAACTTGAAAGTATAAAGTAAAAAACTAATACTGTTGTCTGTTCCTGTAGTGAGATAGTACCTGTATCCTAAACCTCTCTTCTCTGGGTCCACCAGGGATAGGTGTCAACCTTAGGTTTCAGGTTGCTTTGTAACTATATGTTACTGTACGTGCATGTAATGTTTGTGATTAGCATTTAGTAGTTATTGGTGCTGTTAGATTAGATGCAGCTAGTGGAACATTACTAGTGCTCATATTGTTATATTCCAGCTGGTAGCGTTGTCCTACAAAGCACCACTCCACAATCCTGAGGGATATCTGGTACTAAGTTTGATATCATGCTTCTATACACTTCGCAATGTTTAATAATCATTCCAGCTTGTAGTTTTGCCCTACAATACACTCCTTCACAAGTCTACCAGGGAGGCGTGTGGAATCAAGCTGACAGGGAATATTGTCATCATAGATGAAGCCCACAACTTGTTGGAGACTATCAACAATGTGTACAGCACAGAGGTCACAGGGTCACAGGTACTGGTAACATGGCCATATTTATTGTGTCTTCAAACGGTTACTTATTTCTGTTCAGCATCTGGAGTCGATTGTCTTAATTTGTGAATAAATTAATTTTAAATTTATCAGAAGGCAAGAAAATTTTATGGATAAAGTTGACTTTGTATTCATTATCTGGTGGACTAGATTACCCTAAATCAAAGACTGGTTGTGTGCAGATGTTTTTACTCTCAAACATTCTACTTTTGATTCAGTTTGGTTATATTAGTGACTTATTAATCATTGCACTGGTACATTTACCATAAAAATGTCATTTGTTTATTGTAAAATCTCATGTGATATATGATTAATTTACTTCTAATTTCAACAGCCGTAGATGCCTTCTCTTGGTCACTCATGTATGATCATGGTTAAATTCATTCCAGTTAACCCGTGCCCACTCCCAGCTGTGCCAGTACCAGTCTCGTTACCAATCCCGTCTCAAGGCTAAGAACCTTATGTACATCAAACAGATCCTGCACATACTGTCAGCTTGTATTAAATACCTGGGAGGTAAGACAGGGTGAATAGTGTGTGTGTGTGTGTGTGTGTGTGTGTGTGTGTGTGTGTGTGTGTGTGTTTGTTTGTTTGTTTGTTTGTTTGTTTGTTTGTTTGTTTTTTGGGGGGAGGGGTGTTGTATAAAATACTTTGGATGAAAATCTTGTGAACAGTAGGTAGGGGGTGCGTGCGTGTCCAAAGCTAAAACACTGATATAAAGTACCTCTTTTGATTCATATGGTTTCCCGGTATTCTATGCTGAGTAAGTTAAATATATTTCACTGTGAGTTAAAATTATGAACATGCTCATAAAT
This sequence comes from Lingula anatina, assembly GCF_001039355.2. Next base: position 461,157 of record NW_019773781.1, read on the forward strand.
AACGCCAGCCTTTGTCATACTATTATCACTGACATGTGACATATTTTTGTGTTATATCACCTGTTAGGCCAGACTGGTATCCCAGCAGAGAGCCAGCACTCCAGACTTATGGATACCAAGCTACAGAGTATAAATGACTTCTTGTTCAGTTCCAAGCTGGACAACCTCAACCTCTTCAAAGTGCTCAAATACTGTGAGAAAAGCCAGATATCAAAAAAGGTATGTATTAATGGTATAACATGTTTATACAGACTTTGCAAACTTGTTGTGTTCAGTATATTATTTATTTACCTATTGCTGTATGTGAGACCATTGGATGTGGATTCCTAAATTGTAATTATATGGTGGCTGAGTGTACTACATGTGGCTAAACAGTAACATATAAAATTTTGGCTATTATCAATTTAGATCATTAACTCCTACCCATTTGCCTCAAGAAGTATTTTATGAATTGTTGTTTGAATTGAAATTATAACAATTGCATTCATTTTTTTTTCATTATAATTATAAATATTTTCCAGTTGCATGGGTTTGTGGAAAAGTACCAACCAGTTTTTGTCAAACCAGGTAAAGAATATTTGCATGTCATTTTTCACGTGTTCATTAGCTTACATTCTTGTTTGGTGGACTATTTGATCCAGGCATTTATCTTCTTTTGTTATAATTATATTATCATTTACTTAATTTTGAGGTTTTAAGATTATAAAACAAATCAATTTTTAATTAAAATTTTCAGTTGAAGAAAAACCTAAAGAATCTTCCTTGACCAAATTTTTGAAGGAAATCCAAACCAAAAGTGCAAGCAGAGAAACACCAGTAGAAGGTGAGGCATATTGTGTCATAAAGTTTCTGTTATTTTGGATGAGTGAACTACAACTTTATACATGCTGCATTGACCTTTTAATATGTGGAATGGCTTTAATTCAACAGTAAGTTTTTTTTTTTAATCCATCTACTTCTTATGATAATCTTAGTGTATTATTTTGAATTGTTTGAAAGTAGATATTAGGTTTAAGTTACAACTTCCATTGTATGGATTTAATTTCCAATTTTGATATTTTGTAAGAGTTTTTTTTTTAATTTTTGGAAGACATTTTAAGATTTTAATTAAATGTTACATCATAAAGAAACTTTTGATATTATAATAAATTGTAATTTCAGCAACATTGTAGATATCACATTTACTGCCAATGTAAACATTTTTATCACACTCCAAATTTAATATTTCTAACAAGTTTCAATGATTCAGAACCACTTAACCTATTACAGTTTTTTTTCCCTCATAATCAAACCTATACCTTAGAGATAAACAATAAATTATGAAGTAAAAGGAAATTGTGCTAACTTATTACTCTGCATCTGTGTAGAAAGCTCTAGTGGTCCAGACCACCCCCCACAGTCCCCTGCCACTCTGACATCCCCCCTGATGCACATCGAGGGGTTTCTGGCTGCACTGACCACAGCAGACAAGGACGGGAGGATTGTTGTTAACAGGCAGAGTGAGGATAAGTTTTTTCTACTAATTATGCTAAATGTTTTTAATGAACTTTAAGCTTCATATTCCAACAACCCATGCATTGTCATAATAATACATGTAATTTTGATTTAAAATGTTTTGTATTTTGTAGTAATAGCTAAAAACCAAAAATTTTGAATTTTTGGAAAAATTGCCAGTGATAATGTACCTCTGAACAAAATCACAGTGCTTTTGTATTTACCAAATTTTTTGTTATATAAACTTTTCCAATAACATATTTCACAAAATAATGATTTCTTGTAGCTCATTCTTGGTATTTGCATCTTAATAAGTGACACAGATCAGATTAGCAAACAAAATAAACAAAACTAAAAAACAGACATAAATTTAGGAAATGTTTGATCTGCAGGTGTATTGAGTCAGTCCAGTTTGAAATTCCTCCTGCTCAACCCAGCTGTCCATTTCTCCAGTGTGGTCAGTGAGGCCAGGGCAGTCATAGTGGCTGGAGGAACCATGAAACCAGTGAGTAGGAGTTCATGAGACGGACTGGTTAGGATGCAGTGTGTGAGAGAGAGAGAGAGAGAGAGAGAGAGAGAGAGAGAGAGAGAGAGAGAGAGAGAGAGAGAGAGAGAGAATCTTATGAATAAATAGAATAAACTAGGCAGTATTTTTAAATTTTTAATTACTTTAATTATTCTTATTTATAATTATATTACCTGTACTGAAATTTATGCATATTATAATTTGTAATGTCAATTACCCTTTCTTTTGAATTTTCATAGTTTTCTACTTTTATTTATGAAGAAATGCAGATTCAGGATTATTGTTAGATGAGATCAGTTCATCTGAGTTTGTTATTTAATGAGAGAGAGAGAAATTTAGTAGAGCAATGAGCATTGTACTTTATAAATTGGAAATATTTGGTAAGTCTATGAATCTTTATTTGTGGAATGATGTGCTTTGACACAAACCTCAATGTTTCCTCCAGATCTCAGAGTTTGAAGACCAGCTGTTCAGGGCAGCAGGTGCCCCTGCAGATAGGATTCACAGTTTCTCTTGTGGTCAGTTGAAGTATAGATTAGAAGTGGTCTTTATCAATACGAGAACAGTGAAGATAACAGCTTGACAACTTAATAATATCTTTATACACCTGATTAAAATTATCAAAAGGTTTTCAACTTTATCTTATATTTGATCCGGATGATGGTTGTAATTTGTAGACTGGAAGCTAATTATTATTTAAAAATTTCCATAAAGTCAGACTGGAGGGAGATACCATGAAATGCAGTCACCCCCACCTAACATTAGCCTAGCTTAATTGTACCTTAAATTTATTTATAGACTATTTTACACAGTGTTGTTTATTTTCCTCCTCAGGTCACATCGTCCCATCTGACCAATTACTGCCCATAGCCTTGGCCCAAGGACCCTCTGGACACAAACTGGATTTTACATACCAGAGCAGGGACCAGCCTAAAATGGTAGGTTGTATTCTGATATATTCCAGTGGGATTACCTGGGATTTACTCTGTGGGAATAAGATGAGAAAAAAGATGATGTCTGCACTGTATGCATACAAGTAGTATTTTTAAAGTGCATTTTGGAGGGGGGGTATGCTGCTTTTTGTAGACTCACTCTCGTTATTTTTCAAAGATTGAGTTTCAGACCTCTGCAGAAAATGGCTATTAGATGTGTTAGGTGAGCATGTAGAAGGCGTTTAGTGTGACTACATTGAATGACCTTGGTGGAATTAAACAAAATGTGTTAGATGTGACAGTAGTGAATATTTGCTACAACTACATTAAATGTTTTAACTGTGACTGTATTGTTTGTGTTGACCACTATAGACCCTTTTTTGTCTTGCCTGCCACTGTCATACGAAGTGCTAAGATAGCAGTGTACTTGATTAAACTGCACTGTGTGCTTCAATGGAAATTTCCACTTGGTCCCTGGATCAATTCTGAATGGGGAAACAAACTACCCGCTAGCTGTGGTTTCACTTCTGAAGGAATCAAAACAGGACTGGGTCATAACATCTGTGATTGAACACTCAGATGACAGGATTTCTTTACACCTTTTTGTTTTATGAAAAGCTGAGTGTATTTCAGGTATTCAAATCCTGAAATTGAACAATTTGTATAGTTCACGTGTATGGGAGAACATACTTTGTACTTAAGTTGAAAAAGGGAAGAGATCATAGTAATGCACAATAACCCATTTTCTTCACTTAATAGTACCAAACTATATTTTTGTTTTACTTCATATTTGAGTGACTTTGTATTCTAATAAGGTAGCTTTCTTTTGAAAGTAAATTTGATTGGATTATTTTAACAAAAGATATTGATTTTTTTTCTAATATTTTATCACCGTTTACCTCATAAGTTCCAAACCTATTTCTATTTCACTAACGTTTGTTCAGTGGCTTTGTTTAGTAAAAAAAAAAAAAAAAAGAAAAAAAAAAGAACAGGTTTCTTTTGAAAATGGACACAATCATTTAGGTAAATAACCTAAATGATTGTGTCCATTTTCAAAAGAAACCTTCATTCTGTCTTTATTTTCCTTTTTTTCTAAGCATTGGTGCACTGTTTTTTTATCATTTTTAAACTTATCTATTTGGCTGTTTGGTATCTGTATTTTTGCCAGCTTTGCTGTCTAGTATTCTGATGTGACAGAGCAGACATGTTAATGAAAACAAAAAAGGTACTGAAATGATGAAAAGTGTATTTTTTAACATAATGTTGTTTGCACTTAATACTTAACAGTATTTTTCATGGGGAGATCTTTTTATGTACAGACACAGATGTGTTATATTTTGCTATAAAACTTGCTGAACTGATTCATAGCACTAATGTTCAGATCAAGTTCGAATATTATCAGGATCAATTTGGTTTTGATTAAATTACGTTAAATTGTTACTTGAAGTGCATAATTAAATATTAGTGGTGATTATGCTGTTAATCAGTATGTCATATTGCACTGAAATTGAAGAAACCCCTATTTGGGGCAATGCCGTCATAGTGACCATCTAAGGAAAACCAAGCCATTTACTACTCTCAAACTTACAGAATAAAAACAAAGGACTAAAGTACAGCTTCAGTTGGCAAATCAGTCTGATTGGTTTGTTTTTCTGGAAGTATTATAGTTTTTCTGTGCATTTTCAATTTTTCACATATTGGCATTTTTAAGGTGTGACTTTGTACTTCCATGGGCTTGAAGACCTTTGCTAGTCACGTTTTCTGAATATCCATGATACTGATATTTTATTTTTGAAATTGATGGTCAAAATTTAATAAAACCATATTTTAGGCACTGCTGCCATAATGACCATTGAAGGCAAACCATCTTACTTACAATTCTCAAACTTAATGAAAAGATTCATAGGACTGAAATGAAAACCAGTATAATTGAATTCTCCTCTGGAAGCAATGCAGTACTTAATGAAATTTTCATTTTTCACGTTATGGCATAGAACTCTCATGGACATGAAGCAGAATGGTAATCAAGTTTTCTGAATATCCATGTAATGTATAGTAGATAATTAAAAATTGGTTCTGATTATGCTGTTAATCAGTATGTAATATTGCATCAAAGTGGACAAAAAAAAACAGCTTTGTGCACTGCCACCACAAAAGTTATGCAAAGAAAGCTGTGGTACTTATTGTTTTGTAACTTGCAAGGATGATTCCTAGGATTAACATACAGCTCAAATTGGAAAACCAGCTCAATTGGATTATCAATTTTTCTTGAATTAATGCAATTTATTTGTGAAATTTTCATTTTCTCATTCTGGCATATTCAAAGTGTGAAGTTGAATTCTCATGCTAGCTTTATGCTAGTTACACATTTTACTAACATCTGTATTACCTGTTGTGCATAATTAAAAGTTGGTGTTGACTTTGCTGTTAAGCGTAATGTATTATTACATCAGAATTGACAATAGCCTATTTTGTGCATCATTATTTTCTGCTTTTTGTCTGTACATTTGACAGCACTGCTGCATTTTTTTCTAGCCATCATGATATGAAATGATTACCAGCTAGATTTTGTATTCTTAAGTAAGAAAAATTGAGTAGGTAAAATGTGGGACACAGATTACATATTATGTGGTATGTGGCTTTCCTGAGTACAACAGCTGGCAAACACAACCATCGTAAACATCATGTCTGACTTCATCTATCCTCCCTGCTGTTCAGCTGTTCATGGTTATTAATGCTAGCTTAGGTACGCAAAGGTTGGGGACGGAATGTGAAAAGTGCAAAAAGGGTTTGAAATGGAAAGCTGGGAGTGCGCAGAGGTTGTTGCTAGTGCTGTAACAGTGCGCAGAGGTCACAGACAGAGACGTTAGACTGTTGTTTTTTTTAAATACAGGGAGGTGACATAAGTGATCATTACAATTAAAATAATAAATATCTTTGACTTGTTAGTGTTTAGTTGCATGTGAAACAGGAAATAACTGAATATAAAAATAAATATGTCTTCATTACAGTTTAATCAGGCCCATAGCCAGGGGGATGCAGGCGGTTTGAAGGAACAGCCCTTTTTGCTGGGGAAAAGGTCCGCTCTGGGTAAAGTTTGATTATGTGAAGGTTTCCTGGTGAAAGGCCCACTTTTTCAAAAAAAGAACCCTCTTCCCCTTGAAATTGCTGCATGGCTACGGGCCTGTTAATATATGTCATTGACTTAATTGTTAGTGTTCAGTTGCCTGTGAAACAAAAAAAAAAAAAAACTGAATTTATGTCTTCCTGAAATGTAGCACAGATCATCAGTTTGTTGGGTTTAAACGATGGAAGTTAAGGAGTAAGGACCCTTCACCCTCTTCACTGTGGAGCTGTGGTATTTCCCCATTACAGTAACTTTTATCATTAGGTTATTCTATAATTACTTTTATGCACTCTTGCAAAAAGAGTGCAAAAAGATCATCCATGGCTTGGCAGGGATGTCCCATCAAAGTCATTGGTGTGTGCTTACAGTGCAGAAAGGGTAGAGTATTCCATATTTACAATCAGCTGTTACCTAATGCCTATAGTGGTTGACTGTGTGTATATTGTATATATCAATGCAGATATGATATTGTTTATAGGGACTTGTTATATTCAAAGGGTTTCTGTTCAGTGTGTTGATGATCATGCAGTTTGTTTTTAACCAATTTCATCTTTTAGAAGCCTCTTTCATAATATCAGGAGAAAATGACTTAATCCTCATTTCCTTTCAAACTTTATGTTGCTTTATTATTCATGTATTATTTGTAGTTCATTAAGTCGACAGTAAAATGTGTATAATACTCTCCCCTCAACCCACAAGGAGATGACAAGAGGGATCCTGTATTTTGAACTTGTGACAAATATCCAGAATGTCTGTATAATCCTAGGTCACAATTTGTAGGTTTTTCATCATACTGTAATTTAGTCACAGTCCCTTTATATCTTTCATTTTAATTATCTTGTTTCTTTTTCATGTTTGCACTCCCATGATAATTTTCCCCACAGTTGTGCCATTCCCAACATTTGATTTTTTCATTACTTCTAACCCCTGTAAAACAACTGCATGACATCAAGCACTCATGTAAGGAACAATTTGGCAGCAGACTGTAAAGGGGTTACAAAGTGGAAAAATACTGAGAAATGTGCATTGAACAGGTAGCAGATAAAGGCTGCAAGAGTGGAGATTTCCTACTAGGCTAGTCAGCTGACATTTAGACGGTGTTGTGAAGGATGTGGTCAGATTGATTAATCGAGCAAGTTCACTCCATTTTTTTATGTGATGGGGGAGTCAGGTGGCATGCATATATAGTACTGCCGTACTCTTAATAAGTTCACAGTACTTTCTAGTTTCAGATCATATCAGGCGTGACGTTCTCAGTGTTATTATAATATTATACATAATCAGGTCAGTCTGACATCAGGATGTCAAAAATTGGTTTGAAGTAAAGGATTGTTTTATAGTCACTGAAGTTAGTCTGTCAGTGAAGACTTTAATATCACTCTTTCTGATGATTACAGTACAATTTTAATCATGAATATAGCATGGTTAATATCAAAGGTACAAGATGAATTTTCTCAATGTTTTTGCTCTTATCATTTTTTTTATTTTGAAGGGAGGGGCAGATATCTGCTACATACCGGGTAGTTTTGCATAAATGGACAGCAACAGTAAAAACTACAGGTTGTATGTCTGTGAGTGGGTGTGCATACATATGTTTTAAAATTGGTCAGATCTTGAAATTACTGTTTTATAGTTGTAAGTCAAAATGAACTCCATGGCATTGGAAATAAGCCCCTTGTGTACAATTTTAAGTTCATGCTTATCCCATTTTCATTATTTATTTGTCCTTTTCTAATCAGAACAATTTTTCAGATTGATATCTGTACTTTGGCCATAGAGTACATCAGCACTTTGATTTTCTGCATCCTTAGGCTCAGACAAAGAGTCTCAGAAGAAAACTGGGATCAGAAATGAGCCTGTTCATTCTGCATTATCGGGTAGATGTAGTGCATGTAGAAGGCATTATTCATCTAAAGCCGCAGTCAATAGATCTTATGTTATTACATCTCTAAATGGAGCCATTAGTTCTGCAAGATGATGGCATTTGTGGAGGCAGTCAGCTGTTAATGATTCTCTGACAATTAATTTGATGAGTGTGTGGAGAGTTGGTTAGCAAGGGTTTTGTTGTGGATGTCTGGTTTTAACAGACTGCTGCTGCATATATTTTTTTTTTGTCACAAAAATAGATTCTACAGCAGAAAATAGCAGCTTGATGCAATACCTACATTGTGTAAGGTTGAAATGGGGTATCTTCCTCCAGTAATTAATTTTCTTTTTGAGTGTTCAAATACAGAACAGAATTAATTGACCATGTGACAGATGGGGATTGGAGGGGATGTAACGTATAGGTGAAGATTCATCCAAGAAACTTATTGATCACAATTTTATAGTTTGGACTGAAGTACTCATTACAAAATGTGCAAAGAATAATCTTTTTTCTGTTCACCTGTTTTATACTAAANTTACAGTACTCTATTAGATGCTAAGCTTTGCCAAAAGTTTCCTTAATTTTTTATTCCAAGATTTTTCATTAAGAGAAACGATAATCAGCACCAATAGGTCAGACAAACGCTGCAAACCTAATAAAAGCCATGAACGCAATCAGTGCACTCAGTAATAAGCTTTATCGCAGTCCTCTCAACAACCAAATTATAACGATAGTTCCTAGACCGAAACAGCAAAGTACGTCAATAGCCCTGATAGAATATCAGCGCTCAACTGACGACATTTTCACCCAAAACTAATGTATTTTAATGATAAAGCTTACGTGCCTCCCAAGAGACATGGCCTTGTTAGGTGAAATCTATTTCCTCGGAGGCCGCTTGGGGGCGATTAAGTAGGCTTCCTTGCTTTAGAAAAAATAATTAGGTTTAAAGGGCGGGACTATAAAATCGCAATTTGTCTTTGGGTTTCGTTAAAGGGTATTCTGATCGTCCATTCGTGTCAGCTGTTTTATTATCCGCTCTTGCACTGTATGACCTTCGGAAATATTTCGGCAAAACAGTCAGTTCCGTTATTATTTTGTTATATGACTTTAAATATCCTGTTTCGGTAACCCTGGCTGTATTTCAGAGACAATTGTAAACGTCAGTGTGTGCCTAGTACTGTTTTTAATAACTGAAACGGTGGCGGAAATCACAGAGAGGGAAACCATCGGAAATCGGGATGGTTTTGGTTAATTTTCTTCTTTAATCTAAACCGAACGAGTGAAGTAATGCTGAAAGAGACCTGGTATAATCTGTTTTTAATGATGGAATATTCCAAAACATGGATCAACACATATGCCAATATGCGTACCAAGTTACTCAATCCCTTGTTACCTGTGTGATAGTCACATATGTGAAAGATTGGCCTTTTTCACACCAAACAATGTGATTGAGTAATATCGGATCCTTGGCTGTGTGTTTATTAAATGAAAAATAAAATGCAGGATTAAAAAAATTGCTAAATTTATTTTTACATATTTGGATGAACATGTTATGACATATGAATATTTACATGTATTAACCTACGCGACCATGAAATGACATTGTTTCCCGTATCTGTATTCTGGGCGTCTAAATACTAATCGATAGTTAGGAACATTTTGTCTTGTGTGCTATCCAATTTATTTTCTGATATGGTTCTGAAAGGATTAAGACTTCACTGCCATTTTATAGAATAATTGACAGTTAATCGTTTTGAAGATGCTAAATTTGTACAATGTTTATCAATTAGCAAATAATCGCCTAAAGTGACTTTAACTCTCAAGAAAGGTTTTTATGTTTTTGACGGAACTAATGCAATTCCGTCGAAATTCCTTTAACGGTCTGTCAATTAATGGCTTCATATCACATTTCATGTAGTAAGATTTATCACTCATCATTTCCAGGCCGATTTCCAGGATTTAGTGCTCCGGGTGATGCCGTGTTGCCAGTGGTCGCCATGTTGTAAGAAAAAGTACAAGCTGGGATACATGATGCAAGCAAGCATGAAATTCACTGACAAATTTAGCCGACAAATGAGCAAGGAAAGTCGGAAAAACAGTTGCCAATCCCTGAGCCAGGACTCAACAAAAGAAAGTATGTTACGGGCCCAGAAGGCCTCTTTATCCTCCTCGTCGTCATCGCGCAGGTCCCAGTCATCCTCTTACAAACAAAATGGCTACAATGCGCGCAGAGATAAAGAAAGCGAACCAGACGTTATAGTCAAGCTGCTACCATCTAATGGACGAGTCAGTGAGCAGGCAGTATGACGTTGAATCGCATACTTTGGGAGGGGGATCTTGTGATGAAGTATCTTTAGCTAGATAGTTTTTACCTAAAAATCACTGCAGCGTGCTTTAAGAGACGCGCCATGCAGAAGCATTGCAACATGTAACTTAAAAAGTGTTCATGTCAAAAGGGGGCTCTGTTAAAACTCCGTTTATAAATAATGACTTCTTTATTGTGCACTGGAGGGTTGACGCCTTTTGTGTCTCCCTTTATTGACGTAGCGAGGACGAAAATTGACGGAAAGGACAAATACTGACAAAAGAATGGTCTATAAGTGGAGATAAATCATTTCTCTGTATTTCTGTAATAAGATTTATTACTGCGGATGTCCTCTTTTTAATGAACAGCAATAAAAAAAAGCCTGCAAGTTTAGCGGTCATTTTCTATACGTTACATGTTGCAATTCTGTAGTTCGACTAAGAGCCACATTTTAAGTAAATAAATAAAAAGGCGAATAAATAAATAAATAAATCAGAAGTTGCATTTGACGTCGATGAAAAGATCTCTGGTGTTTTAACGACGAGTAGAATGGAGAAAGACAAAACCGTCCCTTACGTTCAAACATTTAAGATGGGGCTACCGGTGATATATAATTAAGACTGCAAAACACTTCTTTAATGTTGATACATAATTAGACATCTGACTTGTAGCTACCAAAGGTACCCAATATGTCAGAACTGTGTGTTTACGGGTGAATATTATATGGGGAATTTCCAAACAAAACAAACAAAGGTAAACTGTAGATAATTTGATTTGATTGATTTTGATAACGTTACATATGTGAATATGTGTTGATCATATATTCTTTTGCCATGACTGTACATGATATGCACTACATTTTGTCAAGATGTATATATATTTATGACTGTGTGTTGACTGCACGGAACGTTCATTAGACAAACATTAGAAGTAGTTCACTAAAGAGATACGCCTTGAGTTCACAACTGGAGTAGCTTATACTGGAAATGGTACAAATGACGTCGACATACAACCAGATTAGGTTGAAAGAAATTATGATTCCTGGATTTGATTGGTGACCCTATGTGTAATATGGTCGTCTGGCGATCTGATTTTGAACCTATAATTAGCGACAGGTGTAAAAACAGGTAAAAACTGTTCACCAACAGTGGTTGGTAGCTGTATTTGAGCCACTACATATTATGTGTTGTAATTACGTCTTACCAAGGCACACGTTCATCACATACAACTCAACTTTTCTTCCTTGTTCTGATTCAGAGGTTGAATTCTTCAATCTGAAATATTTTTAAGATTAAAGAGATGAAACATGCTAGTAACCCTACAACATTTACTTGTTGACAACAATAATAATGATCAGCGATTCTGAATTGCGTAACTTTGAATGCTTTGGCTTGTTATGTTGAGTTTGGATAATGGATATCTAACGTTCAATTGCTTTCAATGGCTAATCACAACAGCAAGTGGAAGTAGCGTACACGGTTGACATTTAACTTAATACTTAATTTTGGTGTCAAAGTTGTGCGATAGTGTTAGAGTATTCCGATCTATCAGCAGCATGGATTTTCAGAATAACAATATGTTAAGACAATGAATTGGCTTTCTTTAATTGTTACAATAATTTATCACAATAATTTATCAGATGTACAAGATTGGGTAAGAGGGGGGGGGGGGCCAAGTGGGCGTGTTCTTCTAATAACGAAGGCGGAAACCAAGAATTGGTTCTGATAGGGAGTCCTGACTTACTCGTGGTACATACATGTAGGTTCAGTTACAAAGGAGAGGCTATTGTTGTTACAAGAACTACTTACTACCTCCATTACAGCTCAGTGTATTCGAATTTTTCAAAACCCCAAATTTTAAATGCGATACTGAGCGTCACAATTCGCCTCTTTGCCGTGAAAACAGGGCCTGTGTGCAGGGCGCTTATGTAGACAACAGTTGAGGAATCGAGTTCACTTGCGTGCTTTTGCCTTCATCCTATGGATTGTATAGAAACAGTTATCATCCGGTAATGACTGCAACATTTATCACACTTCAAATTGGTTTTCGCCTCCATAGATCTCAATACTTCACTCCCTCTTGTCCTCTCTGTTAATTGAAAAGTCGGCGGAGATCCCGTACTTAACACGCAGGCTAAGGAGAAAAGAGTTCCCGTTGAATAAAACATATTTCGGAGAACAAGGTGCATTTTTATCGATAATAATGGTCCCAGGAGATTTTGATTGTTGAAGGGATTTCTTTAAAATGTATTCATGAGCCTTAACAGTTCTTGGTTATTTGAATTAAGCCATTAAGTTCCAATAAGCAGTGTAGTGTTTGAAGCATTTGGAGTATTGCGTTGTGCCGCGTGCATTGCGTTAGTTGCGAAGATGTTGCGATGACGGGTATGCCGCCATCCTCCCACCCCGGCCAAGAGTTTGCATTGCTACAGGTGAGACATAAAGCGCACTGTCATTGCAGTTTACATTAAATTTCCCTAAGAATTACTTCTCTTAAGCGCCTTGACTTATCAAGATAATGTTGAAGTCGGTGTGACAGGGATGGAAGGCCAGGAATGGAAGTCCGGTGTCCCATATGGTTAGTGCAGGTAAGGGTTAGTCGGAGTATTGGGGTTAGTAGCCTATATAAGACGAATGTCACCTGTACAAAGTAATGGGTAGCGGACTACGGTTCCTAGCGGGCAACCCTTCCTGTCACACCGGTGTTTTTCCTACGTCCTGATATATGTAAAGAAATACATCATTATTGTAATGATATGTGTGTCAGGATGTTTCATATTCATCCTATTGCTTTCGTATCTACAGCATATATGTACCATGTCACCTAATAAGTAATATGTTAAGATAATACATTTGCCATCATAAGTTATGGACGAATTTTTATGAAATTGTCAGGATATGTCAGAAAAGACCGATTAGATTTTTATGACGTTCCATTAATTAATTAATAAATCAAGAATGATAAAAGTTAGATAAGAATGAAACATTAAAATCGCAAGTATCAGCATTCGATAATGCACAGAAGCAAACCATCCATTTTCATGATTTATACAAGAGCTATTACATAAGATAAATGGACAATTTTCATTAACATAGTTCTGTCCATGCTCTCTCTATACTGCGGTAGCGAGTAATGAGCAACCGGTGGTGAGGAGCATTCTCCAGTGACAATTACCTGGTACAGTTCCTCCGTTCTTTATTTACGCAGGGCAATTTCAAGCAAACATATACCAGGTTCGGTCTGTTATTCAAATACATTAGGTAAATTAGGCGAACTTGCAAATAGCGGGAATATTTTATATGACAATTTTGGCTTTACATTTTTGGCCTATGGCTTATTAAAATATATCAGGAGAGACCGGGGCTAGTTGGTCCAGTTACATGTAGACACCTTTGGCTTAGTGGAACCAAATGAGTGTAAGCTAGAGCACCAACTCTATCACTTTACAAGATTATGTGATCAGATATTGTACCTTGTAGGTAATTTTTCGTAAATTGACGAGGGGCCAGCTTACCACCGGGGTCTAAGTGGCCCCGGTATCCCCTAATGTAAATAAACCTTTCTTGACGTCTTTGGGAGATTTCGCTCCCTTCGACTCTTTTTATCACGCAGTTTGAGTAATACAATGACAGTCAGCAAAGTAACATATTATGATTTACTCACTATACTATAAAAAACCAGTGTTATTGTGTTAAAAGGGTAATAAAAGTATAGTTCGCTTGTCAGTGCTAAGTACGAAATAAGACAGATCATCATGGTGATATTCTAATCGGTGATTAGCGAAGTACTTTACCTGCTTTTCCCTCATATTCTCCCTAATTTTCTGAGTAAACCTAATTATTAAATGGATTTCATATTAATTGCATTAACCTCGCTGTGACCTTGACTACAAGCCAAGGTCACCGCTGATATGTTTTGCAATTGTGAACGCATCAACTGAGCAANTCAAGTTAGCTCTGAAGCTCAGGGTGCTGAGCAAGGACACATTTACTGTACTTTTGTTTTATTAATCTTAATACAGAGAAGGCCCACGTTCCCTGAAATGAAGAAAGGTTTACCCACTCACGCTTTGAACAGCGCATTGCCGATTATTTATTTCCAGCCGGCAGGCTGTGTGCTGCAAACTCCATCTTTGATAATAGAAAATAATAATAACAAAACGAGGTTCCGTCAAACTGCTCTGAAACTTGGGTATATATGTATCTCATGTAACGCCTGATTTGTCTCATTTTTTCAACGGGTTTAGCTGATAAACACATTTAACTCCTAAGCGTTAAACCTGGATATTTTTGGCAATATGACGCGTGTCGGGAAGACATGAAATTTATTGAATCAAGCAAATACATATTATTAATGCAATATAATAAATAAAAAAGGGAGAGTTCACTTCTTATATACCGCACTACTGACGCGTCTCAGCGCAGTTTACGGACACCTGGTCATTTTTTGGCCCTGATACAATCTGGGTGTCGACGCTACTGCCTCCTTGGGGAGGATATAGCCCGGCATGCCGTATGAAGCGCTGAAAGCTAGCAAACGAAAATATCTGTCTCTGCCAGACCAGGAGCTTTATCCCTGCTTTAACCCCTTAGTGCTGGGTGCCAAGCACAACAGGTATCGTTTATGATATTAAAAATAGTAATCTTTATACGCTCTGGCCCATTTTTACAAAAGTTTATGACTAAACAAATACATAAGTAGCGTAATGAAAAATGTAAAAAGCTGGTGTATACAGGCAGTAAACGTGATGAATTTACACAGATGAAAGCTAAGCTACATGACTCACTGGCTATGCTATTAATATTAATACCTGAATTATTACACGTTTCTCTCATAAAGAAGGTTATTTTTTGACCATCTTGCTAGACAACTTAATGTATCATTGTGTCAGACTGTGTTATTTTGTTTTGCCTTGAAAGACTATATAGTATGTCACTAGACGAAGTCGAACACATGTTCTCCAGTTTCGTAGGCGGGCACTCTAATCACTAGTCCATCCGATACTGGCGGATGCTGACGATCACATCTTCAAAAATGAATGGCTTCTCGAGTTTTTGGAAGTGAGGGCTTCTTTTAGGTTATTATTCTTATTCCTGGAGGTTGGGCCCCACTCTTTCCAAAGTCCTATACCCGCCTTTGAATATAGATCTTTTCTACTTACCAATTATCAGTTAGATCAAAAATAAAAAACATAGTTGGAAATATTAAAAAGGAACCAGAATCAAATGCACTTTTATACCATGGTAGACCGCAAACATGCCTAGGCCAAGCCTTGAAGGGATTGTTTGTCATTGTTTGTCATAATTACAGGATTTTGACCCAAGTCACTTAATACTTAATAGACTAGTAACAAGGTATTACAAGGAAGTCCAAGACGTATCGGAGCAGGCTGTTCCACGCGTTTAGCACGTGCCTCCACGCGGACCTATGCCATGTACCATTTACGCAAAATATCATAATTCACTATCTGAGAAGTATCATAATTCAGTGATAAACCTCTAACTTGACTAATTGTCTTTCCCTTTGCCGTAACGTATGCGTAGTTTTTCCGTCCACCCGAAACTAATGTGGAGATGTGGTCCCCCTCATCTAGCTCATCTGTGAAGTCGCCGAGGTAGCGGCCCATGATGCTGTCCGGGTACGCGCTAGTTTGTGCACTGCCATCATCAAGGAATATGATAGAATCGGCTATAGTGATAGCTCTATATAAACATCAATCTCTACACCTTTCTCACTTGTTATTTCAAGTATCAATTTCCTTAAAAGATCTGATGCGTCAGATTGTAAAACGATTCTGACCAAATCATGAGGAAGCATACCTTGAACTATGTCATTGGTTCTACTTTGGAAAAATGGAATCATAGAATTGAGATTCCGATTTTCTAAATTTGATATGTGAGCTGATAGTCCGTGTTTACAGTGGATTTTTTTTTCATTCGTCGTACAATTACTCGACGCAGATTATAATATCTCCTATAATTCACCCCATCCCAAGTTCACCTTCGACTTGCTCTGCGTGATTCTCCAACTGTTTATTAGTTAAATTCGAACCATCTCATAAATCATCAACGCTCTCAAGCTCCGTATTCACTACCTCGCCCTCATAACTCACGCCTTCCCACAAATTAGTTATGAACCCGTCAGACTTTGTGTCACCCATAGTAAAATAGTTTTACAAGATAATGAAAGGAAGGGGTAATTTAAGGGGGGGGGGGGGATTGTCAAGCTCAAGCAATACCCCCTGTGCGTGATATCTATAATAGAAGAAATTTATCCCCTTTTTTCAGACAGCTAAACATTTAGACACGATATAGCGATACTATACGAAAAATAAGTAGACTTGAATTAAATCTTGTACATTGACTGCTTCTGAATATTTAGTAACTTATAATTCATGCGCTCCTACACTGTCCCTCCATGAGCTGTTCTACCACTGAAGACTGCTGCGACGACGTCAACAGGGGCTAGCTGACAGAATGAAGCAGTGAAGGAAAACGCGACGTTTAATTAAGACGTTTAATGAGTGGAATAAAGGGTTTGAAACTTTCGGCCAATGAAAAAAAGGCCCATGTTATTCGGCTCATTGTGCTGTTCGCGGGAAAAAGCAGGGTGACAAGTGTGGGAAAATGTTGTTGATTGTTTCATGTAATGTGGTTTTCTATTGTACTGTTTGTTTTCAGATTCAATATTAAACTACCTGTAAGGGCACTGCGACGACGACAGACGCAAGCGACCTCTATATGTACAGACACATCTGTGTTTGTACATAAAAATAAGGTTTCAAAAACACGTCAATACTCAGTTTACATGGTTTCGAAAACAACAAAGCAACAAGTGTTATGTAAACTGCTCAATAAATATCAGGAACTCAATACAGTCGATCTCATTTCACTTTGACATTTGATAAGCCTTAATAGCCCCCTCACTTTCATTGCTGCAAACGCTGTATTCAAAACCTTTCTGCAAGGTTATCAATCAATTACCGTAAGCATCTCCAAAGTAATATATTTCGTTTTTTAATTATCATTAATTCGTTATTTTGACACGGTACATGAGATATTTAGTGGTACAGCGTCACGGTGATGTATCTTCTGATTAGGATCATGTTATTACGGAAATACTAGCAGCATGTATTCGGGGAATGAGAGAATGGTCTTTGTCTTTGATCTTCTGCCTACGCTAATTATTGTCTGTACTTTATGGTGCGTTGATTTTTTACCCTTTTGAAATGATGTTCTTAGTCTTGTTTATTTTCTTTTTTTTAAAATAAATTCTTGGTTCATTTAAATTTTATATTATATATAATATATTATATATTTTTTTGCATGTATACTCATGTTCATACATGTATGAGGTTTAATAGGAATATGTTACACAAGCTTATGAGTGTATGTGCACATTGCATTTTGATTTTTATTTTCCTTTTTATTAAAAAATAGCCTTTTCTTTCAGTTTCTAGTCGCAAATTTACCTACTTTTTACCTACTCAATTTCCTCCAGTCCGTAAAGCACAAAAAAATTGCAGAAAATACGCTGTGCAAATATCACTTTTCAGGAAATAATTTAACGATATTTGGCATTTCTTTAAGCTATTATATATAAGTAATCAATTTTAAATCAAATTCAGTAGCTGCAGACACTAAGCCAAATTTGTCTCAAAGTACAAAAAGCAAATGGGATGAAATTGAAAGAGTAGAATCCGTTGTCATCAATCTGTTGATTAATTGTAGCCAATGGAAACAGTGCAAGCCATTATCCCCCGTCACAAAATTGATATAAATGTGCTTTTTCAAGTTGATGCGCAGAACCAATAGAATAACTCTGAGTGCACGATTTTCATCTTGCGCAGTGTTGGAGTGCTCTTGCCTTGGCGATAGTCAAACAAAGAACGACACGTCTTCTGGTGATTTCTGTCGTACGTGGCGATAATATTAGCTGGAGAGGCGATTTTCCTGGAGTTGAAATTTGCGGGAAATTAAGACTGATGAAAAGCAAATCACTTCATTGACGAAGAAATAGTCTTGTTGACAGGAACTTCGAGCTCAAGATTGTTAAACACGTGCTGGACCTAGCGCGGTTCACACGCAGCATTTACGTGTTCTCGTTTGGAAGGCACTCACCACGAGAAACAATTTTCACTTCGAGCTTCGGTAGCCATGAGGTGACACACGTCCACTGGCGTTTTCTTTCTTGGAAATTCACCATGAAATTCACCTAGTATTTAACTTTGCAGATTGCTGAATCACCAGATACCTTTTGTATTGTGAATACTTTTCACTCCATGACTGATAATTATTGGAAACCAGTGCAGTAGAAACCTGTGCAGAGGCAATTATCAGAGAACCTTGGGATTAAGAACAGAGAGACGCAGTTTGAGTTTAACTGGATCAATTCAATTCTCAGTATATTAAACCAAGAGGTAGGATTCATCATGGGAAACAACACGCCGATAACAGAAGAGCAATTCAAAATGTTGGTCTCCTTATACCCGGAGTCGTTCCTCGAGCCGCCTCTTGCGGACCATGACCTACTTCGCTTCCGCATTTTGTTCGGCATCATCATGTTCTGTGCGGTCGTCTTCAACATCCTGGTGATAGCGGTGATTCTCAGGAATAAGTCCATGCGGACAGTAACAAACACTTTCTTACTGTCACTGGCCGTCAGCGATCTCCTGATAGCCGCAGTCTGCATGCCTTTTCAATTGTACGAGTTAGCCTACCAGGAATGGAGCCTCGGAGAAGGGCTGTGCAGATTTTACGCTTATTTCCAGGGTGTTCTCATTGTTTCCAGTATTTTGACTCTCTTGATAGTCGCCGTTGACAGGTAATGTTATACTGATTTGTTCACTTTGTTCTGTTAATCTACTTTTTTTATGAAAATTATGTCGGCCGAACAAAATAAAGTCTCAAATTTCAGATTTTAATTTCTCGGAAATTATCCGCTTCATTATCTAATGCAATTTCATTTCATGGAAGACAAATGTTAATACCTCTGGCACATCAAAGGTTTCGCTTAATAATATAGACTGGTAGGGGGTAACTAGATGGGAGTAAGAATTTAAAGTTCGGGACGTTTTTCTTCAGAAATAACGTGATGGGTCCTATGTACGTGTAAACGCTTGTGATGATGTCAATTTGTTCGTTGTCATTATTGTCGGTGTATTTCCATTGTGAAAATATATTATGAAAGGAATGTATATAATAGAAAAATTCAATAGAAAATATTGAGTGTTAATTCACACATTATATTCATTTCCCACACTCAGGTATTACGCCATCTGTCACCCGCTGAAGGCGCGTCACGTTCACACTGTCAACCGCGCGCTTATCATCACCGCTGTCATCTGGGCACTGTCCTTCACTCTCATGACACCGCAACTCATTGTGCAAAAAATCGATTACAAATTGGACAACAAGTTACCCATCAGAGCAAACGTCCCCTACTGTAGGGAATACTTCGAGCACCACTGGGAAATCCTTCTCTACACTTCCTTCACCACTTTCGGTTTCTTTCTCATCCCGCTGATCGGGATCTACGTCTCCTACGGCAGGGTGGCATGGCGCCTGTGGATAAGGAAGCCGGTGGGAGACATGTCGACGATGAGAGCGGATGTTCACATAAAGCAGAAAAAACGTGTGATTAAAATGTTAATTCTTCTAGTGGCTTTCTTTACCGTGTGCTGGACACCTTTCTTCATTAATCACTGGATACTTTCTTTTGTTACACCGGGTAGTCACAGTGATGCCCGCGTATTGGTCGCCTATTTGTCTATGATGGGGTATTTGAACTCGTGCGTAAACCCCATTGTTTACGCTTTCATGAATGACAACTTTAAGGAATATTTCGTGAAGACCTTTTGCGTTTGCCTCCAAAAGAAGACTCACAATCCCTGCACCCCAAAAGACGGAAAGAAACTTCAGGGCGTCACGGCAACGTCAAACAGTGCAGTTTAAGCAGAGGAAAGTGAGCGACCGAACCCCCACGAGTTGGTCTTGAAACGCATGTGAACTTCACTGCTTTGCCATATTATGAAAAGGGATTTCTATGTTTTAACTGGCATTATGAAATTTTGATGGATATGACACAAGCGATATTAGGAAAGAGATTGATCCGCCAGTGTTTTTATCCTGTGACGGGTAACATTTCAGAATAATGATACCAGCCTTTTCTCCTTTTATCATCAAACATTTTGCTGAGCCATGCTGTCAATTGTAAATTTGTATTTGAATTGTATAACACTGGTCATTCATTGGCCTTAAATTAAGTGGGACCAGTGGCATTATTAACGTGTGAAGCCATCAGACAAGTCATTTTTGACAAAATTGTTTAAACTTCTTTAACACATTTATGTTTATTATTCACTTGCTTATAAGATGACATGGTAGGAAAAATACCGTAACCTCTCCCCCTCTTTCATCAATTTCTTTCGCTCACGCGAGATTTATGAATATTTTATTGATTTCGTTTACAATAACTACATTTTTTTGTGAAAATGAAGGTTTTAAGTTTAGCGTGACTGATGAAGTGTATATATTCCATGACAGAACGCCGCGATATTAGCCTCTGTACTTAAGATAACAAGTTCTAGGCGTTTCTATTGTTGTCTTTTTTATGAAAGAAAGGGAAGACAATATTAAGCTGCAGTACATGCAATCATCGTTTCTTAAAAACTTTGTCGTCATAGAGTGGCTATTAGCATTTCGAGTTTGGTAATTTGTTGTCCTCATTGAAAAATACCTTTAATACTAGCAAAACCTCTAGTTCCAAAGCGTTCAAATAAAGCTGACGCACCCGAACTGAATTCTAAGCTACAAAGTGACTGATAAATTATGAACTCAATAATAATTTCTCAACTACCCCAATATACACTTGGCGCTTTCAATGTTTATTTATATTCTAGTAAAGTACATTGTGCAGGAAATGTAAAATTATATTGAACTGCTCTTTGTGATTCGATGTTCATGTTTATATGTGCAAATAAAAAACTGGGTGTTACAAACTCGAATGGTTTTTATTTCCTTTTGATCCCACAAGGTACAAGGAATGAAGCTACTGGGTAATCAAAAGGGAGTTAATGCAAAAAAATACCATCATTCCATATGTCGGTATTCTTTAAAGGTAAACAATCGCCTTCAAAAACCCCAAGGAAATTGCATGTCTGATGGAATATCGACGTTTGTAAATTGTACGTCTTTAAGCGCCGTCTACACAAGCTATTGCATACGAAGAAAGAGGTAAAGGAATATTGCATACACACTTGCACAGTTTATTATAACGCATCCGTAACCATGGAATGTAAATGAACAGATTGTTTTCCTTGCCAATAATATACGCACAAGTCCATGGCGGATCACCTACCCGCTGCAGTACGTAGATATGAAGCAACTAAAAATTGTATTCGAGGACGTGAAAGAGCTGACTTTAATCATGACACTTTTCCAGTGAGCTCTGTTCAGCTGAACCCCGTCCTCTTGTACACTGAAAGACTCTAGGGAGCTCCTTGCTATAAACAGGTTAGACGTCTCTATATTTTATACATGCAGATCTAGTGCTAGTCCGAGTGGTTTTACTTTGATTACTTGCGGAATGTATGACTCTCTGTTCCTCCGTGTCCGAACCCTGAAAGTGAAAGAAAACAGAGGGCGCATCAGTGTAATTTTCCATTGTTTTTTTACGTGACTGATCTTATATATGTATCAATATATATTTTTTTCATGAACACGTGTATTAACACAAGTAAAAAAGAAATAGAATATCATGTATTCAGTTCTGTAATACTTTTAAAACTAAATATAAGATTTTTAAATGGCGCGTCTTTATTGCCATTAAAATCTTCCTTGAAATGGGAAACTAAATACCTTTAGGACCAAATAGAGCTGAATAACAAGGCTTGTTACAGTATGGCTTCCCTTCGTGCTGAAAGAAGAAAGGGATATATGAGCGATGTTATAATGTGTTTTGACTTACTTTATTAACGCTTGCAAAAATGTAATAAATGAAAAAATTGTATATCGAAACACCAAATTTGGGGGGGGGGGCACACTCGGTTGTGTCTAAAATGTTTAAATTGTAATACATAAACTGTTTTGATTAAATACTTCAATAAAAATCCAAGCATAGAGGAATGAATCAGAACAACGATAGGATATGCGTCCCATTCATACCCCCGCTCTCAATAAAGACAAGGAAAATATTTGCAGGTGTATTCTCGTAAAATCTACAAACCTCGGCGTGTGATCCCGGGGTCAGCACCTTCTTGCATTCTGCACATCTTAGGCAGCCACTGTGCCAGTCTTTGCCCAGAGACGTCTTGCGCTCAGCTGGAAAAGAAACACGCATTATAACGCAATGAGTTCAGTAAACATAGCACAACTAACACAATGCGCACTGACATACACTCACTGGATTTTATTTTACCAGCGGGTGCAAATATGACCTTTCGCCATGGGGTCAGGGAGATAATGAAGATGATTCATGTAAAAAGAACATAGAGAAGAATGTGCCAACTGCAGGTGCCCTTCACATGAAAAAAGCGCATGTTTTGCGAGATTGTCAGCCGATCTCCCCATTGTTTGCATTATTTTTGGCATGTAATTACTGATGCGGTCTGGATCAGGTGAAATAAGAGAGTACAGCCAGTACAAGACTGGGAGCATTGCTAGGCTTCCTTACACATAACAGATCTAGAATGAGAGGGGGGCTTATGGGGGGGGGGGGCTTATCGTTTCAGGTCAACTAATGACACTGAAATGGGTCAATGAGTATGACCCGCAACCTGGCAATAACGTGATTTATGCGTTTTCTCGTTGTTGCGCTGTATTTAAAAACACATATATTGTGCTGGGGAGAGCTGCTCTCAACAGCAACAAATAGTGATGCGGTACTTACACATATGTACACTGTACCATCAATTTCAAAGGGGTTCAAAGGCTTTTTATCTAAGTTGGCCTTCACCCCCTTACTTGACCATCGTGCGGAATAGAAAGTAACATAAATAAATATTGACGCAGAAGGGCCGTTCTTTCGGACCCCCTGCACCCACAGAACCCAGTGCCTTACAGAACCCAGTGCCTTACGGGCCTGATCAAACTGATTAAAAAATACTCACCAATAACAGTAATGATCAAAAGAGCGTTATTTACTTTTGCAATGTATTCACGGTAAATATATGTGGGACCTACATACAAGTTAAAAAGATTGAAATGCAGATGCGGTTTAGATATGTGACCTATGAGCGCGATATGTATAGTTTAGCTGCGGGTGTCTATATAAAATGACGATGATTCATAAACCGTTACCATTAAAACTGTATTAACAAAGGTAAAACACGCTCTTCATTCACAGCGAAACTGCTCAGTTGACATCAAAACCATAGTATCACCTCTAAACCATTGTCGTAATAAGTATGAGTTTCTGCCCTTGACATTTAGAAGTAAACAAAATACACTATTATATATGGCCTAGCTGATTCTCGAAGTGCCAAATTCCAACACGTACGTCTAGGACAGTAGACGTCTTTGAAATTGAACTTTTAATGTTGACATCGAGGACAGAAAGGTGGCAATGGCTGGCATTCTGCTCACAGCTGAACTGTATAAGGTCACCGGAATAGCCAGGTGAAGGTGCATGGCTTGTTTACCGAGGGTGTAAAAACTGGGCGTTTCCTTAAAACGCCTCCGCTAAATGCATCAACCTCTTTACGACTGGCATTTTATTCGACATGCTGGTATCCCGGAAACCTTAAAGCAATAATAACTCTTCGTTTCAGCCAAAAAATGAATTTTCCTGGAGTAAACAACAATTTTCCCATACTTACCAATGGTTAATGAATCCATTTTTACATTCAAAGTTAGTCCCTGGTTTTTTTCTAAAAAGTTTGGTTTTTTGCTAAAATCTCTTAAGAGATTTTAACAGAGTATAGACATCAATGGAGGTCACGTGGTCTAAAGACAACTTCAAATATCAGAATAAAAGCTATAACTGCTGTTTTTGTGGTAAAACAGAATATATTATATTTCTATGAGTTATTCACAAGTTTTTTATTGTGAAATATAGGTCTCATACGAAGAGTTATTATCCCTTTAAGGATTGTTTTCCTACCAGTAATTTCGTTTGGGACAGATCTTAGTAGAAAGGTTTCTAAATACATGCCATTGTAACAAATAGTTTCAAATTCGTGGCTTATCTGTAGCTTTCTTTTTAAAACATTTTGTAGACTGAATGTAAATATTAGTAGGCCATTACGCGGTATAAAAATATATCAAAGGTTTTGGCTCTGATTAAGTCTTTCGCTCTCTTTCATCTAATGTTTATCTAAGGTGTAGAAAAAAAGAAAAGAATGTACTATACGCACCAGTTCCGGGTTCTGCGTTATCTTCAAGTCTAACATACTAGGCCTAGCTATGTTTTGGCGACGACAGCTTGCGGCTTAATTACTTAATTATTCTATTAATCCAAAAACACTGCATATACTCTTCTTGCATCCCCGTCAATATAACCTGTTGTTCAGAGCCCTGCAGCATTTTTAATCACCTGATTTTTATGAGAGTTTGAGAGTACAATATATACTATACACCGTGTGATAATATATAACCCGCACATTGCTAGTCTGTTATTACTGCGGCAGTTGTATTGCTAGGGTGAAGTAAGGATACACCTCTCAGTATAAACACAATTATCTCGCCTAAGCCAGATAAGAGAGCTTCAGAGGACTGGTAATTCTCATACAGAATGCTGGTTTAGCTCATGATAATGATTAATATTGGCACCACCCACTTTTATGATTTAATATCTCTTCCTGTATCCACCCGTCTATCTATGTTCAGTAAACAATGCACTGGTTTACTATACTAAAGTGATATATTTTTAATGAATGCTGATGATATCTCTATGACCCATATCAACAATGAAATACTTTAAACTGAAACCTGCCCCGTATATTAACGCATACATTACTATAGTGTCATGTGATTACATTACATATGAAAGAGACTTAATCTAATTTTGATAGTCAATGTCATCATTTACGCTTACATTAAGCAATGCCGTATCATCGAGAAAACACTTACCAAAGTAAACTTCCTTCTGACAAGCTGGACACTTGGGCATGTTGTTTGCTTGAGATGGGTGGTAGTTAATTCTAAGCAGATCCTTACCTACAGTCAGCAATGAGGCTGCAATGAAAAGCCGGTCGCATAAATCTTCCCATTACGTTTTGCACACGGCCCGCTAATGAACTCATGAAATTATGCGCGAACTCTCAGGCAAGCTGGATCATATGGGCGGACTGTGTTTGCTGTAACTGCGTAACTAGGTGTTTCTGTTCCAAAATGCGGTTATCTTACAGGGAAACGGGGCGAACTGATAAGAATTTATATTATCTAACTGTATTCAATAGTTCGGAATCAATTGGAAGTCTAAATATTAAAATAAGAAAAGTGATAAGGGGCAATCACTGGCAGGCTGTAAAAATGAGTTGGCGTTGGTTTTGTTTTTTCTGTTGACCCTATATCAGTGGTATTAAGAACTTACGACAACTTAGGGTCCATCATCAATGAACCACTAATAACTTATATCCCATAATAATAATAATAAGAAGAAGAAGAAGAAGAAGAACACAACAACAACAAGAACTTACAGAACAGCAACAGACATGTACATGTATTATTGTCTCCCTTACCAATTTGTGATTTTTGATTTTGGGGGGAAGTTTTATTCTTTTCTTTGATACGAACGGGGATGGGAAGGTTGAAAAAAGTTATCCCTTTATGCGTCATTAAATTTTGTTATTCATCATTTGTAAGATTTTTACTTGCTCGTTCCCCAACCTTGATGACATTTTTTCACTTTTGCGAGACGGGTTTATTAATTTTTTCGTCATATTTCTAAATACCCGTAATACAAATTTGGAAGTAAACTCTATTAGATATTGCTAAAATATTTGCTTTCCATCGCAAGTGTAATGTTAATAAAAGGTTTTTCTTTAGTATAGACGAGCAGCTAATGGAATATAAAAACATCTCATTTCTATCGGACCAGATTGATCATCAGGCGAGGAATGCTGGCCACCTTCACATAGGAAAATTTTCCAATTTTAAACCGTGAACATTTAATGTGTTACCTGTAGTAATAGTAGGCGTAGGTACGGTTAAAGCAAATATTTGTCTATTTGTTTATGCCACGAAACGGCTATTCTTAGAGAAAAGTCAAGTTTGATAAGCTCATACATGTTGTATGAAAATACCCCCCACATTTTATAGACAAAAATTTCCAGACCCGTCGACGCTACCGGTCTCCTTAAGAATCTCCTCATTTGGGGACATATCTCATGATCCCCCGATTCAAAATAAAAATCTCCCGATTTATCAGAATTTTTCTTTCTCAATTCGCTAGAACGAGTGGTGATAAAATATGTCGCTAGATCTCGTGTTTGGGAGTGATTGCTCAGTGAAATGCACTTGCAATTGGTGAATATATATTCATAACAATATTGTGTCATCAATTATTGCTTTCTCGCTTTAACTGATAGACGTGTAATAGTAATTGCAGTAAATAATGAGGAGGAAATCCCGAAGACAAAACATCATCGGGTCTTAATTTGACTTACTTCCTGAACAGTTTTTGCATGTTTGCAATCTGATATGCCCATATCTAATTATTATAATTGGTGTTTTATGGTTATTGCTGCAAATAGATAGATGTTTTAGCGTCCTCAAAAGACTTGCTGAAACCAGTAGATTGCAACTAACAACCACTGTTAATTGCACAGAGCCACGATCGATATGTAATGGTGTATCTTTTTTTTTCAATATTGTGACGAGTTTTCAGATGGTTAAAAAATTGCAGCACTAACCATAAAACACCAAACGATAATAAGATATGGGCATATCAGATTGCAATCATGCAAAAATTGCACATGGCAACGATTTTCAGCCTCGTGGGAATTTTTCACCGTGATGTTCTTTGTCTTGCTGTCGGTCAACGCAGCAAGTTATTAAAAAACAATTTGACTGAAAATAAACACAATATTGCACCTTCAAGCTTCGTGACACGTTGTCACATCATATACCCCGTATTTGTACAAGCATTCTCTGCTCAAAATTCCAAAAGAAAAAAATATAATCTAACCATGCCGTCTGAAAATCTGCTTTAACTTTGCACTTACGATTCCACTCCCGTTTACTTCTAGTTCGGGGCGCTGAAGGGCCCCCCAAAATTTTGGTATTTTAGAGGACCCACGGTGTCATTTGGTACGGTTTAGAACTATGATTCAGCTAGCCAAAATTCTAATTTCACGAGAGGACCATTGGTGTGACCTTTTCCCTGACACCCCCCTAAATCTGCCACTGCATCGCAGGTGCTCCTATAAAAACACACAAACTACATGTACTGTGACGTGCTGATATGGTAAGTTTTAAATGCAACAAGCACTGGGTCCCTGTATTTAACATGTGCAAAAATGAACTAGTAGGAGCGTGTTTTACTTATTTAGTACGAATACTTAAATAGCAGGCCGTATTGACGATTTCTAACCGTATTTTGCCATTTCAATGATAACAGTTCAATAATATGGGGATGTGCAGGAAAGGGTGCGTATGCAGGAATTTAAAACGTCGAAATAATTTTTCAGCGCCTCAGTTTTATTCAAGCTTTGTAAGTAAACCTTTGCTGTCCTGGCTGTCGTAAGTTGATATATTAATTCGGATAAATTTGGACCATTTAATTCATCAAAAGATCATATCTTTTTATTCCAGGCCTGGGCAGAACCAATTNATTGGTGTTTTATGGTTATTGCTGCAAAAAAGAACGATGTTTTAGCGTCCTCAAAAGGCAACTAACAACCACTGTTAATTGCACAGAGCCACGATCGATATGTAATGGTGTATCTTTTTTTTTCAATATTGTGACGAGTTTTCAGATGGTTAAAAAATTGCAGCACTAACCATAAAACACCAAACGATAATAAGATATGGGCATATCAGATTGCAATCATGCAAAAATTGCACATGGCAACGATTTTCAGCCTCGTGGGAATTTTTCACCGTGATGTTCTTTGTCTTGCTGTCGGTCAACGCAGCAAGTTATTAAAAAACAATTTGACTGAAAATAAACACAATATTGCACCTTCAAGCTTCGTGACACGTTGTCACATCATATACCCCGTATTTGTACAAGCATTCTCTGCTCAAAATTCCAAAAGAAAAAAATATAATCTAACCATGCCGTCTGAAAATCCGCTTTAACTTTGCACTTACGATTCCACTCCCGTTTACTTCTAGTTCGGGGCGCTGAAGGGCCCCCCAAAATTTTGGTATTTTAGAGGACCCACGGTGTCATTTGGTACGGTTTAGAACTATGATTCAGCTAGCCAAAATTCTAATTTCACGAGAGGACCATTGGTGTGACCTTTTCCCTGACACCCCCCTAAATCTGCCACTGCATCGCAGGTGCTCCTATAAAAACACACAAACTACATGTACCGTGACGTGCTGATATGGTAAGTTTTAAATGCAACAAGCACTGGGTCCCTGTATTTAACATGTGCAAAAATGAACTAGTAGGAGCGTGTTTTACTTATTTAGTACGAATACTTAAATAGCAGGCCGTATTGACGATTTCTAACCGTATTTTGCCATTTCAATGATAACAGTTCAATAATATGGGGATGTGCAGGAAAGGGTGCGTATGCAGGAATTTAAAACGTCGAAATAATTTTTCAGCGCCTCAGTTTTATTCAAGCTTTGTAAGTAAACCTTTGCTGTCCTGGCTGTCGTAAGTTGATATATTAATTCGGATAAATTTGGACCATTTAATTCATCAAAAGATCATATCTTTTTATTCCAGGCCTGGGCAGAACCAATTTGTTTTATCAAGACTACGTCCGAACGTAAATCATAATAAATCGCCATTGATTAGATGGTCTTTTCATGCGTGAAGACATACGCCAGCATACGGTGTGAAATGAAAGCAGTAGCATCACCTCATTAACATTATTCGTTATTTTAGGTTGAGGATGGACCGAAGAGCTAGGCCCTATTAACGTAATTAATGACCGTTATGCACTTAACATTGTTGTTTTGATCATGTATAACGTTAACCAATCGTATAGCACTGCTTAGAATATTATTTTATATTTTAAATTTATTTTCCATACGCTTGTCTACTTTAAAGGAATGAGCTTAGAAGATTTAACGTTCGTAGACCGGCTGGTAGATGCTGATAAATTTGTCAGAACGTATAAACCTTGGCTGTGGTCTGTCTTGGCCCTATCATTTCCCACCCTCCAAACAAACGAGAAATGCACACATTTGCTCCTTGATCGTAGGGATGTGGGATTTTGACCCTGTTGGGATATTTTTGGTCACATCAGGTAGTAGAGGAGACCAGTTATTGTTCAGATATCCTTTTGAAGCAGACGGCGGAGTTGGTTTAAAGGGAAAATCGGGTAAGAGAAGCGATTAAATGCAGTAGGAAAAATGGCGTTGTCAGGAGACTTTAAAAACACCGAAGTGAAGTGAAAAGATTTTATGCTTTTTCACCAAGCTGTTATGCCGACCTTCATTTGAACACTCCTTGCGCGAAGTGTTTATGTTTCTACCTCATTAGACAATGTTTAAAGTTTATGTATATTCCGTACAGACAATATATATCCATAATTTATAACTAACCTTTTGAAAAATCTTTCCAGCATTTCACACAAACCCTTACGCTATTAGAATTGCAGAGGACCCAAAACCTAGGTAATTTTATTTCATCTTATTTCATATTAATGATGTTATACCAAATACTAATCTTAACAACAGCAGTAATACATATCAATTTAAGAGAGGGAATGCAGTTCTAATAATTATTTAAAGTCTTATTTTAGTGATATTTTTTCTAATTGCCCACTTCCAGGAATTCCCCCCAGCCTTGCATAAAGAATGGAGTCCTTGTAGGGTAGGTTACTAAAGAAGCATCACATAAAATATCTTTCTTACAGGCTTGTTTTATAACTTACTGATGAAATACTTATAATAATTGTAATGATCTATTGAAAAAAAAATTAATATAATATCCTTAATGAGCTTCAAACCATGATGTTTCATGAAGTTCGTTTTCTACAAATATTCAGATATTTTTGAAAATGTTTAACACATTTCGTCTTAACCATTCTAAAGAAATCATGCGTTTCAGTGGACCATGACGTGTGCAGATACCATTAGTATTATCATACAACTTAACGATGACAACTTTACAGTGGTGTGGTATCTTAAAGCTAGAACAAAAATCCTTTCCCATTTAAATCAATATAAATTTTGTGGAATATCCTATTTGCCTATTACATTGATATAGACATTTAATTGTTTGATACAAAAACTATGTTAGAGTGAATAGAGAATAACGCTATTCCCAATTTCCTGCATCTGTGCCATTCATTCAAAATAGTATATTGTTTTTACAGTTATTCCAATGAACTTCTTGCCTATTTACTGGCAGTCAAGTCTGATCTGTGTGGACAGAAGTTTGATCTGACAATTGATGATGTCAGGTTTGTTGGCTACCCCGTCCTTCTTCAGAGGATCTCACAGTCCACGCCGCGCCGTGAGCTCCCAACCATGATTTCCTTTCATGTTGTGATTGCAGTGAGAGTAAGTTATCAATTCTTGCCTCCTCTCTGTATTTGCTTGTATTCAAAACATTTAAATTTCAATCATTTTAATGTAGGCTTTTTGTAATTGTTATTATATGGTAAGCAATTTGATATGCTTATTACGATATAGCATGTGAAACCAAAAGAGCCATGATTAAGATGCAACATGTTGAAGAGCTGAAAACTAAGTTTTATCTTGAATTATGTTTAACATTTTTGTTGGGGACTTATCACCCTATAAATACATACCTTAAGAATCTTTTCTTAGTGCTCTTGTGCATCTTTTGTATTGCAATATTTCTTTCTGGTATTTCTATGTCATGATGGATATTACAATTCATGTGTTTCAGGCACAAGTCAAGAACTCAGTGGTGGCAGCTTACCATGAACTGACCCAGAAGCTGGCCCTCTCCTTCCACCATGAAGAACAGCGCTGTGGCTACCTGAACACACAGAAAAACCTGATGCAAGGAATACAGGAAGAGGTCACAACTCTGCCAGAGGGTAGGACCTCATTTTATAAAATTATGCCCAACTTTTTATCTAGAAATTCTTTCTTAAAGTCTGAAGATATCCAAAAAGAAAAAGAAAACCAATCTTTACTGTACATCTTATGTTAACTCAAGAATTACATAATTTACACTGATGGGAAATCAAGTGACAAAAAGATTCACATAACAAGATGGGAAATCAAGTGACAAAAAGATTCACATAACAAGATGGGAAATCAAGTGACAAAAAGATTCACATAACAAGATGGGAAATCAAGTGACAAAAAGATTCACATAACAAGATGTGTACAAATTACAGGTATCATGATATCTTTGATGTTAGCCATTTTAGTCAAATCATTGTCCAGAACAGATCCAACCCATCATTGTGTGAATTTTTTCTGACTATTTCCAAACTCTTTAAGACAGGCCTGTATACTAGTCATAATTATGTATACATCTTAATTAAACTTTTCTTGTTTACTACTTGAGTAGTGTCAGGTATAAAATGCTTTATTTTTTAATTTCAGATTCTTATGAGAACCCGTTCAAATTAATGGTAGCCAAGGGGAGCAAATGCGAACTGTCTAAAGACCTCAAAGCTGTATATGACAAGTAGGCTCTGCAGACATATTGGCCTCATACTTAATTGAAATGAGGCCGTGTGGAGTTTTAGGGATATTCATAAGATTTTTTCCAGATGGGACTCATTAGTTTTGAGTGAAACAAACCATCACAATAATTTTCATCTCTTCTCACAGTTTATTAATTTAAAAATGTTGTCTATCTTTTAAAAATTACTGTAAACATAGAATTTGCTCCCTGTTAAACCTGCATGTTTCATTTCAGAATAAGTCCTAATATGCACAATAACATGTGAATATTAATTGATATACACTTTAACCTTTGTCCTACATTCCTTCTGTTCAGTCTGGGCAACTCTGGCATTGTGAGTCTGTATGTCAACAAGTGGATATATGTCAGCTTTTGTTTACCTCACAAGGTGCACAACATTTTACAGCCTGAGCTGAAAATAGAGGTAAACCTCATTGTTAAAAAGAGATGAAATAGGGAATGATGTACATAAAAGATAACTTACTTAAAGCTGTATTATTTTTTAAAAGTTGTGAGTAATCTAGTGCATTGTAAGATGTTATCATAGTCAGTTTTTGCTGTAATACGAAAGATCTAGGATGCTCTCTTTTAGGAAAAAAAGTAAGCTTAAAAGTAAATTCTTTGGATCTGGAGTGAGTGGCATTAACATAGATGCATTATTTCCAGTTGAAGTTTATTTTTAACTGTTAAGCCCATGCATTTCTTCTAACTTTTGGTTTATGGTTATAGCTTTGATTTTTTTTTTTGCAGCCTGAAGCCATTCAAAAGTGCATTGAAGCTCTAAGGCAAGTAGAGTGGTTCACTAGAAACCTGATGTTGAAGCAAAATACCTTTTTGTATCCACTAAAAAGATTTGTAGAATTTTATCTACATTGAATTTAATTTGTTTGTCTTGTTGCAAAGAAAATATTTTGTGATCCTTTAAGCTATTTCACATTAAAAAACTAAATTCATAATATCCGTTTTGAGCATTTTCATGTCACTTTATTTTTTTGAAGAATTTTGACTGCTGTATTTCTGTTGTAAAGGAGTAAGTGACACAGTTTTGTTAATTTATGAAATGTTAATTTGTCTGTATTCTAAACAAAACATATACTACACAAGTTGGCAAACCACTCATCTCTATCTTTACTTAACCCAGGCCTTATCACGGATTACTTCTTATGGTGCCAGAGAGACAGTTACTAGAATCTTTACCTCCAGACTGCAGTCCAGCAATGGTCAGGTTTATAAAGGCTGTGTCTCCGTTGAAGCGGCTACAGACGCTGGCAGCAGATGCTGATCTGCCGCTTGGACAGGTAGACTCTCATAAATTGTCTTGTTTTCTTATATATAGTATGTGGATTAAATGTAAGATGTCTTTAACCTGTTGCATTAGCTTCTCAACAATATAAACAGCTTTGTTGTATTAAGCTGAATGTTTATTTCTTCTATTTTGTCCAGTGTATATTTATTGAGTTATTATGTACATTTGGTAGGTATTTAGTGAACTTTAAAGGACTTTTTGAAGAGTATAGTTTTCACAATTTAGAACAACTGCAGTAAATTAATTTCTTTACTGGAGCATTTTCAGTATATTCTCCTTACTTGAGTTATTGTTTTGAGAATTTGATATTTACTTTAAAGCCTTAAGGAATCATGTGGAAGCAAGTTTTTCTGAAATCCTTTTGATAGAAGTTGGCACCAAGTGCTGACTGAAGTATTTTGTTTCATGTACGAAGCCAGGGGTATTCAATGAACCACCTGTTCGGTTAGGGAAAAGGTCCTTTCTGGGTAAAATTTGAGCTAGGTACATGGGTGAAAGGTCCACTTTTTAAAAAAAAAAGACCCCCTTTGAAATTGTTGGCTATGGGCCCTTTTAATGTGTTCCAGGTGTTCCACCTGTCCAGTCATCTTGTGTATTGGGCNATCATGGGGCTCCCACAACAACTGGTAGGTTTAGGTGGGAGAACACAGGGATATCATGGGGCTTCCGCAACAATAGGTAGGTTTAGGTGAGAGAACACAGGGATATCATGGAGCTTCCACAACAACAGGTAGGTTTAGGAGGGAGAACACAGGGATATCATGGGGCTTCCACAACAACAGGTAGGTTTAGGTGGAAGAACATAGGGATATCACAACAACAGGTATCTTTTCTTCTCTGTCACACAACTGCCCCTTATACCACGAGGAAAATATGAAGGTTTTTTAAGAGTTACAGTATGCAATTACATAAATAATAAAATGTTTGAAACCTGTGCTCAGACCCAGAAGTTGGGAGAATATTCATATATTAGTGGACCATTTAACATGTTAAATGAAGATCAGTTAGAGTTGTACACTTGACAGTGCTCTCTGGTTGTTTTACGCAGACAAAGTGATGGTGTTGTTACATGTCACCTTCCAGGCACAGCAAGTTCAAATGGTGGTTTGGATGCTTCAGAGACGTCTCCTCACACAGCTACACACTTACGTATTTCTGGTGCTGACATCTAGTGAGAAGAACCAGACCATATATTATCGTACTCACTCCACGTCCGTTTCAGAAGACATGCCATTTATATCAGATACAGGATCAGGTTGGTTTGCTTTTTTGTCAAGAAGATGGTAATTTATTTAATGTGTAGATAAAGTGCCTATATACACACACAACTTAAAATAAAAGTAAGTTGTGGACTTGAGACTTCCAAAGTTTGTTTCATCTGTTTTGCGCCAGTGATTGTCTAACTTTTGATAAAGCAGGAATGGTTTGCATTCATGTCATAAAAAAACATTTCAATCACATAATTAAACAAATAATCAAAATTACAAGAGACGTATTTAGATTTTGCTTTCTTACGTTAATAGTTCTTACAGTCCAAATGAAAGTAGATATCATAAAATTAATATGCAGATAGATGAAAAGCCCCTACAATTAATCAGAACTGCTAACAGTTGTTTCAGGCACCAGTGACGGCAGTCCCAGAACCAGTTCTTTTGCTAAATCCCCGTCAGAAAATGCACGCGAGGAAATCCTACGCAGACTCCCGCAGTCTCTGCACATGAATTCTGTGAACAGAGAAGCCATCTGCGCTGTCCCTGCAGCTAATAACTTAGAGGACTTGAAAATGTTTGTTAGGTAAAAGATGGGTTTATACTTTTTCATAATAAAGAACAGACTTTTAAATTAAAATATTTTGGTATGATTTAAAAATCACTCTCAAGGTAGCACAAAACTAAAAAAGAAAATAAATAAATAAAAAAATTTAAGCCTTGAACATTATCTGTTATGATCATTTATGCAGAATTTTTTATTTTATATCCCTAAGCATTTTAGGTTTTCAACTTGTCCACTGAAAACTTTTTATATTTAATATATTAAAAAGATATTTTTCTTTTTGTTTCCAGGTTGTGTCCATATTTTAATGGCCAGTTTCACTTGGAGGAAATCATGTACCATGAGAATCTACGAAGGTCCCAGTTACTGACTCTGATTGATAAATTCAGAAGTATCCTTGTGACATGTACTCATCCTGACCCAGCAACCTCATTTCATGGTAAATGAAACGGCTGATATCTGATTGGTCTATTTAGATGACAGTGACAATTTCCAAGGAATGGAAAAAAGAAATGAATGAACAAATGAGGAATTCAGTGAGAATGCACAAAATTAGGATTGAAAGTGCACAAAGTTGTGTTTGGTGCCTGCGTCTTTATTTTCTGCCATGGGACAGTGAACAGTGAAATGATGACAGAAGAAATAGGCGCCATACTAGTACTCATAGAGTTAAATTAGAAAAACTGCTGAACAAGGTTTTCAGGAGAGAAATGGACAGCAACTTGAAAGAACAGAGCACTGGTGCTCACATGACAAACAGATTTTGAATTGCCATCATGACAGATATTAATTCAAAATACATTTCCTTGATATTAACTTTGTTTTATTTACTTCAGTATTAGTTACCATTGCTGACCTATGACTTCAGTTAATTTCCATCATGGGCATTGTTTACTGATCAAACAGATTATAATTGTTAAACATTGAGTAGATTAGGTGATTAGATCACATTCAACAATGGGCAGTCATCATTGACTTACACTCTAGTTTTCAGACATAACTGAAACAATACAGTTACTTACACATATAACTGTGCTGTGATCATGAAGATTTTTTACAAGCTGCAATAGTGTAAAACCACATTGGTAATCATAAATAAAAAATATTCAAGTTTTATGATAATTACCCAGGGTCTTTTTTAATAAAATCTAAAATATAGTATTATTTTTCTAACTAAAATTGTTAATATGTCTTCCAGTGTCCATAGACTGAATTTTTCATATTCGGAAAAAAATACCAAATGCAATTTTGGAAATCCATCTAGAATATTTGGCATCATCATGACTGATCATTTTTTGCTTCTGCCTTCTTGTCTCTTCTGCTTACACAATCACTGTTACGCACATAAAACCTGTATGGTTTAGATGCACTTTCAGGTCCTGCAGATTCAATCCCAATTCGTGTAGATACAATGATTTCTTCCTCTTGAACAGGTGCTCCTTTCTCTAGCCATATACAGCCACTAGTCACCAAGTCTTGTGTATTGATGCTGTCTTTGTCTATGTGTAAGGCTTGGCAGAGTTTAGATGGTCCATTGCACAAGTCTTTGATTTTTAACCCCTTTCCTTCATCTTGTCTCCTGGTGCTGCGAGCCCCACGCATGATGTCCTGGTTTTCTAGCGGTTCCAATGCCCTGAGGAGAACACAAGAACCTGTGCCTGAAATGGAATACACTTTAAATTATCATAACTTACATATATCAAATTGTACATAACATCATTACATTCAGTTTCTATTACATTACATTCAGAAGTAATTAGATGCCCAACCAAGGTATCTTATGTTTTCAGCTGTTCTTCAAATTAAATTGACAGTTTTATTAGTCAACATAAATATTCATGCATTTAATAGAAAGTTCATACCGGGTAGGTCCTAAAAGAATTTAAATATATTGCCATGGGAGACAATTCCTTTCTTACTTATTTTTCCATAATGTCTGCTTTTGAAATTCAATATTCTGACCAATAAGTCAAAGGGCTCATTCCCACTGTACTACATAGACTGATCCAACTCAGCAGGGACTCATGCTGAATGCAATCAGATTAACAATATAACAC
Organism: Lingula anatina; assembly: GCF_001039355.2. Next base: position 498,282 of record NW_019773781.1, read on the forward strand.
GCCTTCTCTTCTTTCCAAGGTACTCGTGTAATCACCACCTTGTCTCTATTCTACTCTACAATAGGAAACATATTGCATTCAGAGAGAATCCCTGTGGAGTTGGACCAATCAATGTACATATGGAACAATATAGTTTCAATGAGCCCAGATATTATAATATTAAATTAATAATAATAAAAATAATAGTATAATAATAATAATAAAACATCAATAATACAGAACTTTTTGTACCATAAAATTCATTAACCCTGCCTCATGTTTTACCTTGAGAAGAGATGTTCATACAGCAGTACATGCCATAGATGTTGTAGACATATGCTGTCCCTGGCTGCATAAACATTGCCCCATTTCTCCCTGTGGGCCCCTTGTATGAGTGAGAGGCAGAATCCGCACTCCCCAAATAAGCCTCTGTTTCAACGATTCTTCCACTCAGTCGTTCCCCATTTGGTAGTTTCCGCACTAGCACCTGCCCCAGAAGTGCCTTTGACAGTTCAAGACATGGTAGCTCAAAAAATGCCCTTAAATGTTTTGTGCCACTTGCCATGGTGGGGTTGTTTAATGGCTTTTCTGACCTTGATTCGTGAGATTCTCTGAAGTACTTGCTAGCTACTTCGTCTTTATTTTTACTAGGTTTTTTGTTTGATGCTTTTCGTTTACTGGTTGTTTTCTGATCCATATCTTGGGCTAAGTTTGACTTTGACAATTACTGAGAGGAAATAACCTGGTATTATCACTATGCACGTGTATTCAGCTGCTGTTTTTTACGTTAGTGTATAGTGCAGATTTAACAGCGCTACAAATACCGGTATGCCGTATGCAGGTGTAAACTGTGACTTATTATCCTCAGGATATTATTATGTTAAAAAAAAGCTTATTTACTTTCCCGATGCTGTTTATTCGCTGCTAGAAAGGCACTCGCTGGGATAATTAATGTTGATAACACCTGTATTTCCTGGTTTTCATTCAGACTCCAATGCGGTATTTGTTCAATATAGTTATATTCGTTTTGTTTATAAACGAACAAAACTAAATAGTCAAAATACATTTTTTTAGATTTGTGTTTTCGGTCTCAGGATAAAGGCATAACTTACAAAAAATAAACTCAATCAAATGAGAATTTACAATAAATGCGAATGCGCATCTGTGTTAAAGATTGGGCTCAGATTGGAGTATGCGCAGTCGAGACATTTACCTCACTTCCGCTTCCTATTTTTCAAAGCAAGCTTTCCCGGCTGGGTTTTGCATTAAAGATAAAACTGATGACGGAAATAATTTTGTACTAAAAAAATAGGTAAGTCAATCTTGATGATAATTAAGTAAATTTCAAGACAAGAAACAGTACCAGAATGTCAATAAAACCATTGGATCATATTTTACATCGCTGGAATTTGCTTTCAAGTTCGGTGTGGAGATTCCCCTTGTCTGGGCTTGTTGGTTATGCTTGGTGACAAATGGTGTTACTGTCATTGTTACAGTTGTACAAAGAACGAAAGAAAAACTTTGATGATAAGCTTTACCTAAACGGAATAATATTTAAAAACCAGGTGTATCCCCAACAGTAATTTTTGGTGCGTGAATTACCTTGAAGTGATGCGCATATGTATTTCAATATGTTATAACTTGTCTAAAATTTTTTACCGTCATCACGATCAGAAAGTGAAAGTTGTCAAAGCATGTGTAATTTATACATCGTGGAATGAGTTGTGGATATTAATAGACCAAACATCTAGTATATGCCATATATATGTTGTATGGCAGAACTGACAGCACTATTTTGAAAATGTGTCAGAGATCTAACGTGGCTACAATCTTTTTTTGTTTGACCATTTGACTGGAACAAAATTTTCTGAAGTGAGCCCATTTAATATTCTAATACAAGCCTTTTCTTTCACCCTGAAAATCATATGTGAAATCTGATTGTATCTTTTATCAACACATCTACAGAGCAATCAGCATGGCAAGCACACAGCACGCGTTCCAGCCCCAGCACAGTGTAGTGTCGGCCCCAGCAGCCACGGGGCGACCCAAACTGAACAGGATGCAATCACTGCAGAGAATGAGAAGGTTTGGAGCTCTTTTTCTTGTGATATTTAAGATAGAATTTGTAATGGGTAAATGTCATGGAGCACGTGCTCATTTCAGTAAAATTTTGATGGTTTTTTACCTAATAGACATTATCTGGGTATAGACCATGGGGTAATAATTTCTAACCATGTTTCAGTGCACTTAATGTCATAGTTATGATGGACAGAACAAAAGAGGAATTTTAAGTTGGCTTCCTTTTATAAGAAATAGTTTGCTGAGATGGTACAGTAATAGTCTTACAACTTGGCTGAGAATACAGCACAAACATGATTTTATTGTTCCTGTCTTTATTTAATTCAGCTAATTCCAATGGCAAGATTCAGCACCATAAGTGATAATACATTATAATATTAATCATAATCAACATTGAATTTATTTATTAATGATTTTTTTTTAATTTTAGTCGACTGGCATCAGGCACTAAAGAATTCCTAGGCCTAGATGAACAGCAGAAACCTACGGAGCAGGACAAATGGACGCAGCGCAGGTTGCGGCTTCTAAGTAGGTCACTAGTGGGTAACGTGAAGAAAGAGTGCCTGCAGAAGAAATACGGAGACGAGACTGACAGTGTGTTCATGCCAAACGTTGTTGATCCATTAGCAAAGAGAGGTCACTTTACGGGATTTGACATGACAGACGGAGGGTCGATGAGAACGACGCCCATGTCCAGCACCAGCACATACTATCGCAGACGCATGATGGGGCCTCGTAAACGAGGGAGAAAAGACTCTGTGATGAAGATGGCATGGGATGGAGTCAATCAGCTGGTGGTGAGAGAAAAGTTGATATTGCTTAGGATACAATTGTTTAAAATCCATTTCTCAATGAAATATAATGCTGTAGTGTATTGCAAAACATAACTTAATAGTATACATAGTAAATGCAGCCTGCATCAGTTTGTTTTTGACCTGTTGGACCTCCAGGACACCAGGGTCTAAGAATCTGCTGACCAAAGCAGAAATAGAGGACAGAAACAGAGCCATAATTATGAAAATATTTCAAAGAACCTACTACAAATATTTCAGTGGACAGTTAAAATCTTTGTGACAATTGACTTCCACTCATGTGTTACAGGGTAGAAAGCCGTCAAGAAAATCTCGACAGTGGAGTCGAAGTTTTGCACCTGCCAGCATCACATCAGACGATATGGATGCTTTATCTTTCGTGAGTAATTAAAATGAATACTTGTAATACAATGTATTGTATTTCATTTTTGTGGTTGTAGTTAATTTGAAAAACATTCAAATTTCTGTAAAATTGTGCTGAAATATTTTTTAAATATTTTTGCTTGTAAATGGTATTTATGTCTTTGCACACAGTTTGTCTACTTTAAAACAACCATTTTTCTTGCTACAGATAGTCACATGATTGTAAAAATGCACAAATAAAATTTGAACACATTTGCATTTTGAAAAAAAAATGTGATCATACAAATCCTTGGTTTAATGTACAATTAGTAATGAGATATAAATTACTGTTTAGACCCCCCAGGAAGCTGTGATAGAAGAAGAAGACATGTCCTTGGTCGATGACGTCTTCTTTGACATCAAGAGTCCCACATTCTCCATGTCTGCCCCAGATTTTATGAAGAAGACAGAACTGGAGACTGTCCCTGAAGCCAGAGATGAGGTGGACGTAGGAAGGTCCACTCCTAAAATTGTGTAAGAGGAAGTTAAAACCTTTCTTGTTTAGTGTTGTTTGACAGTTGGTACATGCAGTGATATGTAGATATGTATAAATGTTGAACTATTATTTGTAAATGTATTTATTCTGCATTGGCATCGTTCAGACTTTTTCTTTGCAAATATAAGAGGTATAAGAGATGGGGTATCAGATATGCCAGGTTGTGGTTAAACAGTGTATAACTATAATCAACTAATATATGCACATACATGTTTCAAAATTCATGCCAGCTGTCAAAAAAAAAAAAAAAAGAAAAAAAAAACCTCATCATTAGTAAACAGTAAAAAAGTAATTAAAACAAGTTGCATTTCATTGTCACTGAACTATAAATTAACTTAAAGAACAACATTTTTCCATTCTTATTTTGACACACTGCATATTTTTCTTGAACTAGAAAAACACTGATGAAATATTTTTAAAATAATTGCAGTCCAGGTCAGTGGCATGCTGGTCATCATCCCCGCCAGGGTCTACCCTCCACCCCAGGGACGGCAGCGGTTGCTGTCCATCCCCTCAGTGGCGTTGGCATGCGGAGGATTGTGGGTGGGGTTATGGAGAGAGCCTTGGATAACTCTGATCGCAGGCGTGTGGGAATGGGGATCATTGGACGCATTTTCAAGCGTAGCTTCAAGAGAGGTGGAGTGGATGAAGATGTCAGGGAACAAATAGATAAAATGCATGATCATAGGTAATTTTAGTTTATGTATTTTATAAGTGGGAATTTTTTTATGATTTTATTTATTACAAAAACTTAAATAGTGATTGATGTTTATAAAAAATTCCTTTAATTAGTCCACTGCTTTTTTTTATTTAGATGTACAATACACACATCTTATATTTGTGCATATAACATGAAATAAAGTTA
>NW_019773781.1:503339-651427 GCF_001039355.2 Lingula anatina
TATATATATATATAAACTGTATCATCCTTAATTTCAGGCCGTTCTTCACATTCTGGGTGACATTTGTGCAGATAGCAGTGTACATAGTGTCTGTGTCTGTGTATGGCATAGCACCTGTAGGATTCTCTGACACTCTCATATCAGATGTGGTGAGGCTTATTATTTTTCTCTTAATTGTCAACAAGGTGACCTGCTATACATTATATAAAGCTGGTGCACAAATATTCAAGTTTATCTAAAAATGGGGCACTTTATTGTTTTCAGATTTTGTGATTTCCTATCTTAGAAAAATATGCTTTGCCTTTTTTTTAGGTACTGACATCCAATTTAGCCTTAGAGAAAGTTGCATACTATGAGAAAGACAACATGTGGATAGGACCTAGACAAGTAAGTGAGAAGAACCTCTAACAAGGGTTTATTTTACAATATTTGAGTAATGAAATTAGATCTGTTTTACAGAACCATATTTTTATAGTGGAATTTGTCATTGTTTATGAGTTATATACAAGCACTGAAAAAAAGGAAGGCTTATAGGTAATAACCGTATTGAATGTAGATAAGTTTGCTGCATTTTTTTATTCAGCATGTTGTCAGTGAAAAAAGGTACCTACACAGACAAACTTTTTTCAGTTTTTTTTTCATCTTTGTAAACAAATATGAACATCAGTCCTTATCAGTAACAAGCTTTAACATCTGACACATTAATAGCAAAATTCTCCGACACATAACTAACAAATTCACCATGACCACTTTACAGGTCCCTGATAAAGGAGCAGAAAGCCGAAAACTTTGGTGTTTTCATATTTTTATATTAGATGAACTATTTAGATGCCAGTTACACTCAACTTTGGTCACCTTCCAGGCTGATCTGATTCATCTTGGCGCTAAATATTCTCCCTGTATGCGTCGCGACAGGAATGTGATTGCTGCACTAGAAACAGATAAAAGTAGAGAACGTGAAACTGCATGCTGTATTAGAAATGCCAGAGAGGATGGGTGTGTGCAGAAACCTCGCCGGACTTGTTCTGTGAGTCCTTTTTTTATTTTAATTCATTTATTTTATTTTATTTTATTTTATTTTATTAAGAGTTGATGAATGGAAGTCGGTGTAAAATTTAATTATGTATATTGTAATGCCAATGTCAGGATTGGGCAAAGCTTACGGTGCAAAGATCAAATGAATATGATATATTTTTGTGGATTTCGGCTGGGGAGTGGCCTAGAGGCCTTCATCATTTCTGTAGCATTTATTCATAAAAAGTCCCAGCTGCTGATCAAATGTTTCAAAATTTATCATTTGTGTATCTCTGATTTATTCCAGCCATATTTGTCAACATGGTGGAAGTGGGGTGAAGACGGAAGATTGGGCTTCAACAACCGCACAAATGGCTCTGTCTGTGGCCAGGATCCAGAGTGAGTTTTGTTAGAATTACTTTCCTTTTGTTATCTGTTGCAGTAAATGTTTCCACAATGAAGTTACATTTTTTTATTGGTCCTTGACCTTGTTTTTCAAGGATAAACAATAAGAAAACAAGGAAACTATCACCATTCGCTTACATCAGACATTTGGGGAATGAAATTATCAAAACTGCAGTATAATTATTAGAAAGAAGATCTATGATTCACTCCTTAAATTGGTTTAGAATGTACAGACTGTTTTCAGATCTTCACCTTGATTTCTTTCCAGGTTTTGCCTGACTCCAGCATCTACTGAGCCATATGTGTGGCCAGATGATATCACAAAATGGCCTGTAAGTTGTCACACCATCAAGTAATGGGAGGTTCTTAATATTGATTTTTTGCTTTTATTATGTATCGACACTGCTGTTAGGTTAGGGTGAATTCTATTTCTCAACTTGATATTTTTGATAATGTTTGATATTACATATAGTAATATGTCATTGTTTGTTAAAAACACAATATTGGAATTTGTTTGAGAAAAGATAGTGGAAAACTCAGATATCATGGAAAGGTTGTTTGAAATATTTCATTTATTTTTGTAGTTATGTGTCAGAACTGAACAAAATCTAACCCATGGCAATGAATCAGAAGTAAGTCTTTTCCACCCACACATGACTTGCGAAATACGTGGGCGGCCATGTTGTATTGGGATCCAAGGAGAGTGTATCATCACCACCCCAGAGCACTGTAAGTTCAGGAAGGGATATTACCATAAAGAGGCTGCACTTTGTTCACAGGTAGGAAATGTGATGAATCCCCGATGATGTTTATTTGGTGATTTGGTGAAGTTAGATGTAACTGAAGTGTTGAGATATTTAAAAATCTTTGTAAATCATGTAATTACGACAAAAATTACAATTCAGTCTAAAGGAGTCACTGCTTTTACCTTTTTTATCTAGAGTGTGTCAAAATCAAAATTTAACAAATAGTTACAAAAATGTATTATTTTGATAAAATACTTTTTAATTTACCCCCTATCCACCTTAAATAACAATAAAAAATTGTCTGGAAACCTTCCTAATTAGAATGTTTCACTTTCAGGTGAATTGTATGAACCAGATCTGTGGCATGATCCAGTTTTTGGACCCCCAGTACCCGGACCAGTTCTACCGCCTCTGGACCAGTCTCTTCCTACACGCAGGGTATGTGAACAACACTCAATTTTCACAGTTCTTCTCAGTTTTCACCGCACCATTTTAAACAATTGATTGTAAATTTAGTAGCCTGGCTGTAATGCTTGACATGGCCAGTTAAGTAGATTAAATTTGATTGTCCAAACGATGGGAAGGGAACTTGTGAAAGGGAATAACCTGAATCATTGGATTTTTATCATTTCAGTCTCTTCCATTTGGTGATCTCTATAATCTTTCAAATGCTGATTATGCGTGATGTGGAGAAATTAGCAGGGTGGATCAGGGTCTCCATTATATACATTGTATCTGGGATAGCTGGTAACTTGGCCAGCGCCATATTTCTACCATATCAGGTGGAGGTATGTATTAAATGAGTAATAAACGTATATTTTGCTGAGGTTGGACAAAATAAATGTTTATTTGACATTGGTTTGTGTGAAACTCACAACTTTTTAATTTTGTACATTGACAGCTTATTGTAATGTTATCTTGAAGCAGATTTTTTGTTTGTTTTTGAAAGACTACTTAATCCTTATTTCGTCTCAATGCAGTGTTGTGCAAAAAATCAGTTTTACAGTTTTAAAAGCACCTGTCAAATCTCGTTTTAGGCGGGTCCTGCGGGTTCCCAGTTTGGCATCCTGTCCTGTTTGTTTGTGGAAGTCCTCCAGAGTTGGCAGCTGATCGAGACCCCCTGGAAAGCTCTCTTGAAACAAGGTGGCGTCATCCTGGCCCTCTTTATCCTGGGCCTGCTGCCCTGGATAGACAACTACGCCCATTTAGTCGGTTTCTTTACAGGCTTCCTGCTCTCATTTGCCCTGCTTCCTTATGTGACTTTTGGGGACTGGGACAAAAAGAGGAAAATTATAGGAATAGTGTTGTCCGTTGTGACTGTTATAGCTTTTATTGTGGTATTGTTTATTCTGTTTTACGTCGTTCCCATTTATGAATGCCCTCACTGTTCTTACTTTAACTGTATTCCTTTTACTCCCAAGTTCTGTGAAAATATGGAAGTGAAGATTGGAAGAACACAATCGTAGTAAAGGGGGTTAAAATTAAGACATTATTATCATTTGTTAACAATGTTGCAGAACATATCGGTGTATTTTAAGCATATAGCTTCCTTAGACTACCCTTTGTCAGATCGATATGAACGTCTTGTTAAGTTAGTGTTTTGGTTAGATTTTGATTAATGAGATAAATGATGTTTTATGAGAGTACTAGAGCTATTTTTATCATTGCCAAATGAGCTAATTTATTGTTAACAACTCTGTATTGTAACCAAAGTAATTATGTTAATCTGTTAAGGCTCTATTTCGCAGAAGAAAATACGCCTGTAATGAATCTTGAATCTTGTAATTAGAAATCTAAGTTGAGTTAGCCCCGGGTCAAAGTCTATGGGCTTAACTCCAACTGTTCTCAGTTGAATAGCTAACAGCTATGTGGTGTTGGTGTAGAAGTTTTCATGTTGGCCATGTTATCTTTCATTGACAGGCTGTGTTGCCATGATGAGCAGAAATTGGTGACAAACCACCACTAGACATGTGACTTTCATCCTAGGTTCTTTTATCAAGATGGGACCAGGCAATGGACTGGAGTCCAGTTTTTCAAAATTCATAGATGTATAAAATTATATATATTTGTATCAATCTAAGATTGGTGCTCCAGCAAGGTGCACCTAAAATTGTTTTGTAACAGAAATTACACAGATAAATGCAGATTATTTATGAGATATTTTCACAGTTTTCAATTTTGTTCTTACAAATCAAGATAAATAGCAAGCTTCGTTGGCTATTGCCAATTTGGTGCTCAGCTTATAAACTATTATCTCCATAGGGTAACCATATGTTTCAAGGAAAAGTTGTTAGGGTTTGCTTGCAGTGTTTCGGAAGCAGCAAAGAAGCTTATGTAGATTTTTTGTTACTTTTAGAAATAGAATTACACACTACAAAAGGCAATAGGTATAATAGTCCAATCTTCTGTCAGATGGGATGAGAACTTCTTTTCTCCAGTTAATTAGTCCCAACATGCCAGTCTTAATATGGCCTCTAGTTAAACTGGACTGGTACACTAACTGTAACTTTGATGGGAACAGCTTTGGTTACTCTATTCATCTTCTGTGAATTGATTTGTTTAGTGTTCAGATAGATCACATTTGGATAAACTCATCGTAAATGTCAATTTGATTGTTTTAGAAATGAGACATTGACTTTTCTTTTCTAGGAGACATTTAGCATTATGCAAGCAATGTTTAAAGAATTACAAGAAATTTTTTCAAGTTCCTTTGGTGATGTCATGCATTGTCCACTTAGATTGCTGAATATAGCTTTTGGATTCGTCAACTAACAAAAAGAAAGTATGTTTCTTTGCTGCCATTCAGTGCGCAATTTTTTGTATCATTTTTATTTAGGTTAACAATCACTGATGCAAAGTCCTGGGGGCATCTATTAGGGATATTTACTTTTCTCTGTAATAGGAAGTTTTTTTCTGCCTTTTGATCTGTGATTTAGTGTAATATTTTTTTTTACCCCCGTTCAATGCGATAGACATCAATACAATCTCAGGTTTACTGTAGAGTAGTAAATAAATAAAAAAAAAAAAAACTGTAACAATAAACAGTTACCTTGGTTGTATGCTAGCATGTAATCAGTGGTGCAGAGGAAGACTGCAATTCAGACCTTCGATCTTGCACATTCATACACTGTGAGTAGAGCTTTACTGCAGAACGTGTTGATTTGAAATATAATTAACATCAGATATGGTGTTGACTGTTGTGTAAGCGTATCAGACCTGTTTTGATGTATCTGGCAGATTTAGTGAACTTTTTGTGTCATTTGTGTACAAGAAAACTTACTGCTGATTTGATTCAAGCTTCTGTGTCAAAGTGGACCTGCTATCATTTATATTAACTATTTCAATTCTTTTCTTTTTGAAGTTTTTTTTCTTAGATCATGAAATCGACTATGCCAAATACAACCCACAAAATTGCTGAAGTATATCTTATACCCATCTATGTTAATGTAACTATATTTGTACAAACTTCTTTTGTATGGAATTTGATTTTCTACCTTTGTCCAATAAAATTAAATGTATTTAACTGTTCTCAGTGAGATTGTTCATGGTTCTAGGGAAGTGTAAATTTAGTTACTGCTTTAGTGATATTACTCATTACTTTGTAACAGAAAATTGTGAAACAGCTGTGATTCGTACAATTTTCATGTCAAAGTAAAGTGATTAATATCAATAAAACTTTTAACTAATACGAAATTGTTCTTCATGCCAGTTGAGTTTTACATACATAATCCATAACTTTCCTTTGGCAATTTTAATGAACATTTAAAAATGTTAAGTAATACGTATCACACATTAGAAAAGTATTTCATGTTTATTGTAACGAAAAAGACGTAACAAGTAATCTAAGTCACACCCTTACAGATATAAATGCAACTGGAAACTGCTCAACCCACTTTAGTGCAAAACATCTATTGTACCTAATATACTTTCAGAAACTCCCCAGCAATGTCAATCAACAAACTTATCAGGACACGAAATTTTTTTACGTTGTGCCAAAGTTAGCATTTTCCAATACCTGCTACTTCTGAAATTGGACCAGGATGCCATAATTCAGTTCTTTTATTATCCCTTAATAAATCCATAACTGGATGTGCATTTTGGTAACACGTCAGTGCTGCTGAAGGTAGGTTTTATCAACACTTAGAAATAACAAATGTTAGTAGGCCTAACGTTCAGGAGCAGTAATTGTCTTGCCATGACGTCTTTCCCATATCATACGATGTTTTTGCTTCATATAACAGGACTTGGCCGTGGGATATGCGCCCAATTCTCCATCTGAAAGCATTTAGATGTGAATTGTTAGACCAAAATGAAATGAAATATATCATTATCAAAAATAATCAGTAACTGATTCTTTCAGGCTAAATGTATACAGTTAACTGGAGTTATTCTTGATTTAAATCTAAGAGACCATTCCCAGAGACAATCATACTAACTTTGAAATGATCTATCTCCAAGGTGGTTCTCACTAAATTGCTAACAATTGCTTGCATGCCCAATGAAGCTGTAAGAGGGTAATTAACTATCGTTTAGCAGGTTCAGTAGCTGTGCCTGACACATTATAAGCCATTTAAGCTAAAAGCAATTTAACAAGAAACCCCCTGGAGATGAGTCAATCCAATTAGAACGATCTAGGCATGGGAACCCAGTCTAAATCACAGACTACATTTTGATCCTCTGTCCTTGATAACACATATAGGAAATCACCATTCATGTGATTTATCACATTATGCTTCATAGCACAATCGCCATCAGTTTTGTTATTATGTACCAGTGGATTCTAGGACAATCCCCCCCCCCCCCCCAAAGGAATATATATTTATATACGAATATAAAGTATTAAGGAGATTAAAGTTCAAAATATTTCATCCATTTTATTTATATTTAGTGTGATAATACAACTTCATCATTGAACAAATTTTTTAAACAAATTCCTTTTTCATTGAGTACAAGTTGAGAAAGTATTATTAAATATCTAATCAAAGTATAACCACCCATTCTCCAGGTAAAGGTGGGGTAAACAGATGAACAGGTAAACATATTTAATGAACATTTTAAGTGTAGTGGGTAGGTGGATAGTAGTCAAGCTATTAATAGTGACAGGTAATCAAAGGGATACCTGTATAAGTGACAAAATCTGTTCACCCCACCATTCCCTAGAGATGCACCTTGATTCAAGGCTTACTTAATCAATGGGGGGATAATGAAGCAGTTAAAAGTAACAGTCAATTCACCAACGGGTTACCTGGATGTGTGATATCATTTGTTTAACCACACTTTACCTAGAATATACTTTGATTAGAGTTTTCATAAAATTTTCTGTACTTGTACTCTATGAAAATAATTTGTTTTCTGAAATTAAAATTCTCTATCCTTGGGTTCCATCATCACACTAAGAAATACACCCCATTTCCATAGATTAGATCGACCTACTTTAGATCGACCTAACTCCCTGGGGGTTCACGCTAAATAGCTGTCAGCCGGGCAGACACGAAAGTTAATTACCCCCTTACAGCTTGTAGTAGGCGGGACAGACATTTAAGTCGGATTATCTGAAAGTAATCTAGTGAGACTCCCCGCGGGGATAGATCGATCTAAAATCTATGGGAATAGAGCCATAGTCATACAATGAATGAAAGATTTGAACTATTTACTCTGTACTTTACTTTTGTACTTATATATACTTTGGGGGAAATTGTCGAACAGGTTGGAATTCACATCTTAAAAATGCCAGAATGAAAACTGGTTCTCTCACACACACACACACACACACACACACACACACACACACACACACACAAAAAAAAAAACTTCAATTAAACAAGTGATCTAATGCCATAACTCTATCCACAAAGTTTGAGAATTGAGTCACACCGTTTCCGGTGAAAATGTAGAGCGCAGACACAAGTGATGACACAGTTTCTGTTGATAAAAACAGCACCTTGCCAGAAGATGAGTGTAATATATTGTATTTTAATTTATTTTAAAAATGGGATATTTAATGTCAGATGAAAACTTACACTTGATAGAATATGCCAACAGTGCATTTTTATACAAGTCTTCTATTTCCTTGCATGACTCGAATAACATCACTTCCTCCTTGAATTCATTGTTAATAGCACATTGTTTAACACGTCTTCTGAGAAGGGTCATCTTCTCCTTGTCAACAAGGCTGAAAGAGAGTGCAATTTTTTTCAATTCATTTCTCTTGGCAATTTAATTTACAAAAAGGCAAGACTGGTATAAATATACAAATTTAAAGTTAAAATCAAGCACGGGGACAAATGGTTACAGGATTGAAAAATATTTTTCTTGAAAGTTTCAGCAATATTGTCATCACACTGCCAGGGATGGCCTCTCCTGAATAATTTCTTGTTAATACTGCTTCAGGGCTAAAACTAATATGTATTAGCCAGCCCTTGTTTCTATACTCTTTAAAACAATCCTACAGTTAGAAGCACCCCCACTCTCTAAGCATAGTGGTTGAAAACTTACAAATCTCTTTTAAACTGCTGGTTGGCTTCATACATGCAGATTTCATCTCCTACACGACACTGGTCAATTGTTGGCACCCGATTATACTTTCTATGGTAGTAAACATTTTTATGGTTTTCCTGCATGGAATCCATCTTGGCTGAAAAACAAGACAAAAAAGGTTTGAAGTAAGAATAGGTAATACTTTTAGCAATATTTTCAATTTAAAAAATAAATAAACCACAGCAGTTTCATAAGTAAATTAGTAAATAATAAAAGTGCAAACATCCACTTTCATGCCTCAGGCTTACTAGTATTGTGATAAAAAAAGTTTTTAAGAACTTACATTTTTAAGTACAAGAGTTGGTGCTGCAATCTTTGCAATCATGGCTTTACAAATCCTGGAACTAAATATGGCGGACGTACATGAAAAAAAAAACCCCCCAAACTTTTTATAATTTCTCCCCCTCTCACACCCCCCCCCCTGTGTTGCCCCATGGAGGCGGGGTTTTATTACTGTACCCCCCCAGGGGCGGCGCANTTTAATGACTGTACCCCCGCAGGGACGACGCATGGGGAGGCGTGTGAGAGGCGGAGAGACTATTAAAAGATTAGGCGGTTTTTCTTTCATGTACGTCCGCCATATTTAGCTCCAGGATTTGTAAAACCATGGCTCAACTCGTTGTGAATGCGATCTTAATTTGAACATTTACCAGTATGTATTACTATAAGTTTAAGACGGAGAGATCACAGCCAGATAAAGAAAATTTGCTTTTGAAGTTCGTTTAATGTCAACTCAGACTTACCCTTTGCCCAATATGCCGGCCGTGTCATAATGTCAAAAAAGCCATCTACTCTAGTAAGTAGCCCACTGCGTTTTGGTCCTTTGCCTTTCTCGTCGTCCGACATCTTGCAAGCACTGCATCTGACCTTCGACTTTTTGATGGTAAATGTCGCAATTGATGGGTGTACAATATAACTTTTTATTAACAGTGTGTAATTTATTTCTTTATACATTAAAATAAAACTTTGAAATTCTCAATATTCTACGCAATAATATTTACCGCTGAAAATCTAAATATAACACTTTGTCCAGTCCCTAGCCAATATAACGACAACCATCCTTGAGCTTGTCTCACCCAAGTCTATGTGATACTAGGATACAAGGATACAAGGATTAAACATTTTAAAAACTACATAACGAAGTGATTTTCATATGTTATTAGCTGTAAAAATGAGTATGATATAAATGATGGAAAAACAGTATAACAAAAAACTCAAAAACTCCCTTAGTCCACTGAGCCTCGTTATCGTTCTCTTACAAGTGGCAGCCAACATGGTAGGTCACGTTGAAAAGCAGCTCTGAAAAAATCTACCTGCATCCGACTATTATGAGAACATCAGTGAAAGATAAAAATAATTAAAGAAAGAAATTAACTCATTGGTATTTTGATTCTTATTAAAACGTCAAGAAACTAGCATACCCTTAAAAAAATTTTGCATGAACTTTTCACATTTTCCATTTAGTCACATAGAAAATTTTCCGCCCCTCGTCATGGGTCTTTGGCATTCTTGCCAAAGAAGAGAAGTGTACGACATCGGGGAAAAGTGAAGGCCTTTCCAAAGGATGACCCATCTAAGCCTGTCCACCTCACTGCTTTTCTTGCTTACAAAGCAGGCATGACCCACATCGTGAGAGATGTGGACAGACCTGGATCAAGTAAGTTGATATTTTAATGTAAACTTTAAAATACTCTGTATGGGATTTACCGCCAAAATGAATATTCCTCTACTCTCGAATCCAAGCTCAACCCATCTCTGCTCTTGGGTTCCACATTCAATTCCATTTTCCAATTTAATCGTTTCGTTCTGAATGCCAGGCCATTGCCAAAGCCATGCCTTCCTGTAAATTCCAGAAAGAATTATTATTTCAAGGATTTTATAGTTGTAATATTTGAATTTGGAGAAATTATAGCCTTACATTATTGGGTGTCTGACATGGTGATTTCACCACTTAGCAATTATGTCTCAATGTGGCAAATTAACTTTAATGTCTCATTTTAAAATTGGATCGTATTCACCAGTTAATTTTTTTTTTCACAGAAACCAACAAGAAGGAAGTGGTTGAAGGAGTCACCATTTTGGAGACTCCCCCAGTTGTTGTGGTTGGAGTGGTAGGCTACATTGAGACCCCTAGAGGCCTGCGCACTTTCAAAACCATTTTTGCTGAGCATCTGAGTGAAGAATGCCGAAGGCGCTTCTACAAGAACTGGTATGTGATGTAATGTAATGTACATTGTAGATTGAAAGGCTTTGATAATAGAGCCTTAAATTCAGTGTGGGTTACTTTAGTTATCATCATAATTTTACTTAGTATTTATGTAGTTCATAGGAATAGGATTCATTTTTTGAATGTGAATGCTACAGTGATTATATTCATACCGCCCCAGTCTGAAACTCTGTGACTGATTGGTGATCTCTGAGTAGTATGCTTAAAACAAAAAATATCAGTACATCTTTTGTTATTTGACACTGTATGGATTTTTTATTTTGTGAAGTCAAAACATGAGAACTTTTTATTTATGTAAATTGACTCAGTTGAAATCTAACCAGAACTTATTTTCCATGTTTTGTTGCCTCGTTGCAGCAACTGTTTTATGTCCCGCTCGGCTTTGGTCGATGGACAACAATTGCAACTTTGTAGTTCAGTCTCCGCTCATGTGGGTCTTGCTGCATGATGAGACTGTCTACATGTTCATAACAGGTACAAGGCCAAGAAGAAGGCATTTACCAAGTATGCCAAGAAGTGGCAGGATGAGGATGGAAAGAAGGCCATTGAGAAAGACTTTGAGAAGATGAACAAGTATTGCAAAGTCATCCGTGTTATTGTGCATACCCAGGTATACAAAAACTATTGACTCTGGAGATGTAACCCCTCTCCCCCTCCATCCCATCCCAAGCATGCAACTAGTGATGTCTCTTAATGCCCAACTTAATAGACATGAGCTATTCCCCCAGAAATGCAGAATTCTGCAGTTTTTAATTCTGATGGTATATTTTAGGTTAGGTCTTTGTAGTTTCTGAAAAATGTTCAGATTTTTTTTTTAACTTAGACTCATGACTGATTTAAGAATAAAAATACACAAGTTCTGCAGCCAGTTTTTAACCCCACTCCCTAAATTTTGATTAACTTCCAAAGTTTGTTGCAAGTCGAAGTGTAGCCGTTGCTTGCAATCCTATGGAAACCTGGTCCACCGTCCTGTGCTACAAATCTAGTCAACCGAAATTTGAAAGAATAGCAGTTCATTCATACCATTTTGAACTTTGTTTTGCCGTTGTAAATAAATATTTGATGGTATTTCTTAACAAACCAGCTTCAGCAATATGAACAGTGAATAATATTAAATGTTCTTCCACAGATGAAGCTGCTGAAGAAGCGCCAGAAGAAAGCCCACATTATGGAGATCCAGCTGAACGGCGGGAGTATCTCTGAGAAGATTGCCTGGGCCAGGGAGCACATGGAGAAACAAATTGTGGTCAGTCAGGTGTTCTCCCAGGACGAGATGATAGACATCATTGGTGTCAGCAAGGGCAAGGGGTACAAAGGTGAGAGGTAGTCCCTCATTCTTCACTATTTGATGTGCTGTGCTGGTACTTTACAGTGAGAACCAGTAGCAGATTGCCGAGTATTATAACTTATGAAAATTGATTTTGCTAAGATGCCTGTTTATTGAATACCCTGGTAGTGGCTTTTTCAATTTGGAAGTGTTAGAATTTGTTCAAATTTTAGTCTACTGTTCATTGATGCATCTAAGAATTTTAAACATACGTTTGTCATGTGATGAGAGACCATGGAAAGTGTCTCGCCAAGACACATTCAGACTTCACGCTGTTGAATTTTCCATGCTGCCTTCCTGCTGATGACTACAAAAAGGGCTTCTTTTTCGTTGAGGATCAATAGCACTGTGTATATTGTAGTTCTTTCTGAATTCTTATATTTGTCTAGCTCATATTTATTAAAGATACATAACTTTTCTAGGTGTTACTTCTCGTTGGCATTGCAAGAAGCTTCCCCGCAAGACTCACAAGGGTCTGAGGAAAGTGGCTTGTATTGGAGCCTGGCATCCTGCCCGTGTTGGCTTCTCTGTGGCCAGAGCTGGTCAGAAGGGATACCATCATCGTACGGAGATCAACAAGAAGATCTACCGTATTGGGCAAGGAATCCATACCAAGGATGGCAAAGGTGAGTGGAGAGTAGAAATGGAGAGTTTGGAAAACATTGACGCAACTTTTGACAGCCTGGTAGAAAAATTTGTGAAAGGAGTTTGGAGACAAGATGCCACTATGAACTAGTGGGTGATTCTACAGTATCACAAGGCAGTTTCTTACTTCGGAATTGTGTCCCTCTTCTGCTACTTGTGTTGTCCTGTTGGTGATTACTGACTCGGGTTGGTATTTGTGGCAGTGGTGACGGCGCAGAAGAAGAAAAATAAAAGCATTCACAACTGGTCTGAGAGGCAAGAGGATCCATGTATCCCTGGACTGTGCTCTTTCTTTGTGTGCGACAAAACACTCCCCCAAGTTAAAACATCCAAATATATTGACATTTATTCTTTTTATCAACTTATATAAGTCAGAATCTACAATCACCAGCCAGATCAACTTGGCTTAAATTGAAATAACGATGATTTTAATGTATTTCAGTGATCAAGAACAATGCCTCCACTGAGTACGACATCACAGAGAAGTCCATCACCCCCATGGGCGGGTTCCCCCACTATGGGGAGGTCAACAATGACTACATGATGGTCCTTGGAGCCACTGTGGGGCCCAAGAAGAGAGTCCTCACTCTGAGAAAGGTGAGTTGATGTGTAATTTAATATATTGTAATTAATTATATTGTTTTGACAGCCTAAATGACAGGTTATGGAAGTTCTGCAGTTGTAGTAAATTTAGATAAACTGCTTCAGAAAATGTTTGTCTTATAAAGTATTTGGACAACATTTGTAAGCAGGAGATTACAAACTCCAAAGAGTCGAGGTATGTAATTTCATGATTTTTCCCCAGTCTCTGCTGACGCACACCAAGAGGAAGGCCTTGGAGAAGATCAGTCTCAAGTTCATCGATACCTCCAGCAAGTTTGGCCATGGCCGCTTCCAGACTCATGAGGAAAAGAGAAACTTCTTGGTCAGTTTATTATTTTTTTTTTTTAATCATTTTTAGCGTTTTAATTGTGAGTGTGCAGGTAGAAGAGAAATTAAAATGCTTCTCTTTTCAAAACTTGGAAACAATTTGATCTCACCCATGCTTAAATTGGTCAACACCTTCAGCAAGGTAGCAGTCTCTGTAATCGAATTATGATTTTTCCTTTATCGTGGTGCATAACGTAACAACCAATAACCACTGTCACATTAGAGTCATGAGTTTAACAGTTGTTTTCACATTATTTATATATCTTTCCAGGGTCCTCTCAAGAAAGATCGTACAGATGCTTAGGACAACCAAGAAAACCCTTGATTTGTGGGATTTAATCAAGAGACACTAAATTTCTTTTCTGCAAAAGACAAAAAAATGAAAATAAAAAAATGAATGAGATACTTGTTTTTTTTTGTTTTTAAAAGCTTACACTTCATAAAGGTGTTCAGATATTTCGCGGACGGACGACTTCCCCTCTCGCAACCTTTGATAGTTACAAAGTTTTAACTTGTCTAGGTTAGTCCTCTTGGACACGTATAAAGGCAATGGCAAAACGAGATGATTCTTAGCGTTACTATTTTGTATGGAGAAAGTAAAGGCGGTTTAAATGTATAGTATAAATGAAACCGTTCCTCTCCCACGTTGTGTACGAACGAGACCGGTGTAACATGACGGAGACCCCCCCACTTTCCCAGTGATGGGGAGTTTGCTTCCCATTCATTTGTGGATGTAAACCTAGGTATGGGATTTAGGTATGGGAATCCAGTCATACATAATGGTTGACAACATAATGACCATCAATTTTAGTAATAAAATATAAGTGTCATGGCCCATGGAACGTCAGTCACACCTTGAAAACACCAAAATTAAAAAAATAATAATTATAACTGTACTGAAACGAGTTTACTTCTATTTTTAACACTTTTATAACGACAAACAAAAGCATAAATGAGGCTTAAAATGCCTAAGAATTGAATCTGAGTAAAAACCATTTATATACAAAAAAAGGCATAACTTCATCAAAACTGAACCGATTAGGCTTATTTTCACATTTGATCTGTATATTGCTCTTATTAATCAGGCTTAAAAGTTTTAAAGCAAAATATGACACGGTTTTCATGTTATCTGTGTAATGGTGGTAAAAAATATGCTGAAAAAAAGCGAAAAAAAAAAAAAAAAAAACCCGCATAACTTTTGTAAAAATTGTCCGATCAAGCTTATTTTCGAACTCATCAGTTAAGTAAGTTTGAAGACAAAGGTGAAACGGTTTTCCACTTGTTAACATTGAAAGTGCACGGCGACGACGGCGACGGTAACGACGTCAGCGGCTTCGACAGACGCAGGTGCCGCTATATGTACAGACATATCTGTGTTGTACATAAAAATTAGGTTCCAAGTCCGTAGTTCCATTAGGCTAAATAATCGGGCGGAATATTTAAGTATTATATGACGTCGGCACTGATGACCTATGATTAAAAATAGCGAAGCTTGACCTATATACAACTGACTCACGCTGATATACGGAATCCGGGATGACGCTGGCTTCACGATGTTCTGGAGGCTGGGACGTCGCTGTCGGCTCTTGTGGTCAATTGTGATTGTAACAGTTATTCTAACAGGCCTGTGGTTTATGATTCTCTCTTCTGCTGGTGGCGGGTCTGGCAAAATTACCGTTGCCGTTGTAGAAGAACACCATGAAGGTAAAGTAATCGTGAGGGGCACAGAAACAGTATAGTTGACTCAGTCCGTCCACTTACACACAGATTGCCTGTAGAGGGATTGCGCTTTACTCATGGACCCGGATACGGGGGCTACATAACATTTATTATCATTTATACACATTAAGCTTATCTAGGATCCTATCCAAGTTTATTATGTAGCCAGACGGTTCAGATTATTATGCACTGATTTAGTTTGGTTTTCTGTTGGTTCATGATTGTTGTAGAATTATATAGGGTATCAATCGGCTTTATTAATTTCTATAACGCACGTCCGATTTTTTATTTTATTTTATTTTATTTTATTTATTTATTTTTTTTTTTTTGCTTACTTCGCAGACACGATTTTTTTTTTGTATTGTTTTTTTTTTAACTCTTATTTTTTCCTTCCAACTCATTTTCAAGAATTAGATTATTGGTTTACAATCTGTACAGTAGGCTTATTCTCATCTGACAGTATTTACACGATTTGGATTTGAGACATTGTGAGTAGTTTCTTTGATCTTCATTTGTTAGTTTTCCTGTGCAACCTATGTCAGGAACCACTGTATAAGAAAATAATCTGTCAATAACATTTTAAAATCTTTATATTATCAATGAAATCTTTGGAAGTTGACATGTTATGGTTTTTATCACGATGCATAAATGATACTGTTCACATACTGGAATTTGGCATGTATGACGCACAAGTAGCTTTAGATAACATTTCACACCTAGAAGTTCAAATTTACTATAGTCTTTGTTTGAAGCCTGGTTATCCTGTAGAATTACCAAGTAGATAATACGTAGTCCTGCCTTCTAGAGGGGCGGGCATGTGTTGAACTTAGTACAAGTAACCAATAACTTCATGATTTATTTGATCAGTCTTTGCCAAATACTTTTCAACTTACAGACCAGACGGGCTACTAGGGTCTGAGAATATACTGACCCGACACAAAATTCACTGGCCCAGTCCACTTTTCAAAAAAGAAAATAATAATAATAAATTAAATTAACACACTGAGAGAAAACAGATTTCCTATCACAAGTAAGAACAAAAATGTGGGGTTTTCAGAAAAGGTTATTTAAAAGAAATAGACTTCACCACTAACCTGAACATTTTTTTAACGGATTGGATTGGATTATATAACTGACCGTTTTTCTGGAATTTAACCGGTGCGGTCCAATTTAACTTTTAATTTAATTAAAATTGGCAGTCAGGCAAGTGGTTAACGCCGCAGACTGTTTTATTGACATTTTTAATTATTAGAATTGTATATAAAAATCTGAGGAATACGAGAACAAAGGAGAAGAGATAGATCTGCATATTTGAGATTTGGCTTTGATTTTATAATGTAATTTTTTAGTTTAGTAAACAGATCCTGTGGAAGTTACAACGCGGCGTCGTTCTAATTCTTTTCCGTGTGCACAGTTTGAGAATCTCTGTAGCAGTATTTATTATTAAAATAATTGAGTTATCCTAAGAAGAGAGCCTGTAGCACGTGTAGTACCCGGACTTTGGGGTTTATTTTAAAAAGAGGGGTCATTTTTAACTATATGTCGGGTTGTAATGAAAATGGTTCCTCAAGTTGACGGCCTGTAGTGACACAGTGTTTGGGGGTTTATTTTAAAGGTTTATTTATGATATCTTGTCGGCGTAGTAATCAGCCTACCCTGACACTATACATACTGTACTCTGCTTTCCATAGTGAATTTTGACAACAGGCCCCTCCAAACGCAAGAACTCCTGTAAAGATAAAGTTTCTTCTAGTTTAAAGGACTGCAATGGCCATATAAATTTGAAAGGGGGATTTTTTTCTGAAAAAGGGGATCATTTTATCATCAAACTATGATACTATGCCACGGGTACTTTCAGCAACAATAACCCAATAAAATAATTTAAATAAGGTTCCACTTCTTTTCATCCTTATTTCAGTTCTACGGTATTGGTATGAAGCGGTAAACAAAGGGTTATTGGCAGAGCAAGGAAACGTTCTGGTAAGACAAATATAGCATTTGTTTCAATTATTGTACGTGTAATTAGTTAACATAAAAAGTGCACAATATTAGTGCTGGAGTACCTCATATATCTGATATCTCGTTAATTAAAGGCTTCCACATATGTCAGGCCCGTAGCCAGTCGGGGTTCGGGGGGATCGAAAGAACCGCCTTTTTTGTTAGGAAAAGGTCCATTCTGGGTAAAATTTGATCTAGGCACACCAAGGTTTCACTGTTAAAGGTCTACTTTTTCGGAAAAAGAACCCCCATTTTGAAATTGCTGGTTACGGACCTATATGTTCTCTTTTTTGCGATTTTTCTGTGTCAGCGAATCGAGGTTTCTGGAGCGTTTACTGTGATTTTCTTCAGATTCACGTAGACGGTCACAGTGACAACGCACCGCCGGAGTTGATCGAGGATTTCCCGTTCTTCCATCGACCAAGAAATTCTAAGGAGCTAGCGGCAATGCTGCAAAGAAATGACGCTTTTATATTGGTAAAATGAGAAATATTTTGACGTTATTTTCTTCCAGGGGTAATGCATTCATGTTGCTCTATCTTTAGAATGAATGGGATTCCCTCTAAAACGTAAAATAAATTCTGTGGTTTACTTTTAATTATTTTCTATGCAGTAAAATCATTTCAAGCTTTGTTTATAAATATTTTACAGTTTTATCGGTGTTTTATATTATATTTAAACTGTCAGATTAAGTTATTACAAGTATTTTGTTTTTGTTTCATTTCCAATGAGGTTCGGATTACTGAATGTCAACATTTCAATGAGTATCTGTTATACGCAAATGTGGCCATAGAAACATCTTCTTTTAATGAAGTTTTAAGTTGTGGTTATTTGAATATTACCAACAAAGCGTTCATTTTATGCCCAAAATTAATTGTTAAATTTACATAATTTGAACTTTCACAAGAAATATTTAAAAGGCGTTTGCCCTACATGTATCATTTGTAGAATTTTCATCTTTTCTTTCAAATTTCTTCTGGTCCACCAACAGGGTGCCATATCGACCGGTTTGTTCAGTAGCTGGGTGTGGATATGGCCCTCCTGGGACAAGAACAACGAGCAGGAACACCCGAATTCTACCCTAGGGTACGAGGTCTCCGAGACCGACGTCGGCTGGTTCTGGTTGAAGTCTGCTACCACTAGGGAGCTGGAAAAGAAGTTCTGCATGTGCGAGGTTAATATTGCATTTCTGAATGGGTCTCAGTTTTTTTTAGTTTGGCTAATTGATAAATCACAATATGTACTCTATGTAATAGCTTCAGATGAAAATTTCACTTGAGAATCGTATTTTTTATTTATTTTTTTTACAGATTATTTGCCGACGAAGCGAAATGGTTGATTGTTATGATTGTTATCTTATCGTTCTAAAACTATAGATTAAATAAATGATAAATTGATTGATCAAGAATCCTGAACACCATCTTGCCATATATTTAGGTGGAAAACGGACAGAGATACTGCATGTATGCGGACTACGATCATTTTGAGAGTTCCAGGCAAAAGCAAGAAACGACGAGGGACGCAAAGTCACAGTCTGACGATATATTTATTCCAATACCTGCTTCGCATTGTCAAATAAAAAATTCTGTCACATTTTATCAAGTAAGGGACGACGTTGCTGTACGCATGATGAAAGACGGTTCCTTGGTGAAACCCGGATCGCGGCTTGTTTTGGATATTGACGAAGACTACTATGGCTGCGAGAGCGGAGCAGAAGTTCTGTTGAATTCCGGAATAAAATGGGATTTGGTGCAAAGAATTGACGATCTTGTGTCAGAAATGATCTGTCCATTAAGCGTTTATCACGAACAAGAAGCAGACGGTCTTTTGACGCAGCTGATTGATATCGTTGTAGAGCAATGCAACAGAGCTACCTCTAATACTGGCAATAGCTGCGGAGACACAGTCCCACAGATTGTGGATGGAGTCGTACCGAAATTAATGAAGATAGTACAAAACGAACCTTACACTAAAGAGCCAATATCAGAAATGTTCTGTTCAGAGCAATTTAAGCACAATGGCATCAAATATACCGCCAAAAAGCTTGTTAAACATTTGGCGAAATTGACTGCAGCTCAGCTACAGACACTGAGAAGTGTCGGCTTTTGCCTGATTACTTCGCCTAATTCTATAATATTCGACCAAGGGGGTAACATACTTAAAATCTGTCATGGGGCAAATACCCCCTTTGACTCTGTGGTTTCATTCCATACGCCAAACTTGCCAGAGATTGACGAAAGGACGCGACAACTTCGAGAAATTTTACACCAAGACACTTACGGCGCTCCTAAAATCGTCACGGTGTGTCGTTCAATGAGGGACGGATATACGCCGAAAAAGTATTGGAAACGCATTGAGAAAGATGTATTAAACGTGGTGCTCACTTCTCAAACAACTAGTTTTGAAGTGGTTTATGATGAGAATTTGTTAGGTGGAAGGTCTGGTTGGCCTTATGGCCGAAAACACTAGTTTATTCTTGCCATGTTAAAGACTATTAAAGAAATGGAGCCCAGTCCAGAGGGAGCTAATAGAACCCAGTTAGAGGAAGTAGAGCCCTCGGAACTGTGCACTGTTCACTTAACAAGATAGGCTCCCTATATCGCAAGAATAGGGAACTGTTGATTTTGTACTGTTTGTTCTTTTGTTAAACATTGACGAAAATCCACCCACTGACTATTCTAGTCATTTCATTAATGTAATGGACGTCGTTGATAGTCGTTATTTTAATTTTTTAATTTAAAAAAAGTATAATGCCAATGTGATATTCAGGTATTTACAACAGAATCTTTAAAATCTTTAGTTATTTTTACATACAAGAATTAAATAAACATGTTAACAGAGTTTTATAATATATATATATCTAAGGCACCAAGTCTTTATTGTTTTCATTTTATTTTACACTGAGTTTACGTTTGACTTCACCTGTGACGTTATAGAGCACGGCAAGAGCCAAAGCGGTTCACAAATTGGCGGTTTTAGTTGTGAGTAGTCTTTGCCATTTCAAACGTCTACTGTGGAGTTGACAAAACAATATGACGTTTGAAAAACAATATGACTTTTGAAAAAAAAACTTTTCTTGCTGATAATCCCAACGAGCAGATAGCTTTTTTTATGAGAAGGCTATATGCATGACGCCATGCCGGGTAAGTTAGGTATGGACTCAATTCAATTTTCAAATTTGAGTTGGTAAAGGATAGAGATCAAAGCAAAAAGAGAAAAGAAATATGATTGACGACGCAGACTTTATGATGATGACAAGCAATAAGTTATTGTCAATATTGAACACTACTTTAAAACTATACCGGATGTTTAAGCAAAAAGGTAATTTGCTGGGACACACGAGAGCCTGCATTTGTTTTCGATTGTGAGGCCAGCTCGTTGTTGTGGTGAACTGACATGCGTCATACGGGATTTGAACCCGTGACTTGCCGTTATCATGGTTTGTTGATGGCTTGGTATTTTTTTTTGCAACCTAGCACGTTACCGACTGCGCCGTGACTGCCCCGCCCACCCTCCGTACGTACGAGTTTCCTCTTATAGTAATCAAATGCAATTATTAGAAATTATTTCGAGCAAAAAATCTTCGAAAATCTTTGGGTTCGCACCCGCGTATAAGTGTCTAACTGTGCCCAAGACGGCGTAGGTACCACGAGGCCACAGCAGCTTCGTTGATAGGGAACGTGTCAAATGGAAATTTTCTACTTTCTCACAGAGAGAGCCAGTTTGGCTGTACATGTATACATGTATATCTGCCATAACAATCAATAGGCCGTGATGCGTACATATGTAGTTCATCACGCGCATCGCCATGGGACGGTTTTAGCTTTAGCAACCCCATTAGAAGAGGGAATCGTAAGAAAAGCTTCAAATATGCATAAGCTGATGCGCTTTCCATTCATGCAATTGAAACGAAGCGTATTTTCAGAAAAATATCATTAGTTTTTGGTCAACAATCAATAATCAATAATCAAAAAACTAAATCATTATAGAATGAAAATTTAGGGGTGAAACGGCATTGGATGGAGACTTTGCTGCCTTGGCTGAGGTCTGTGCTTTCTGAGTGCTTTTCTAGTTTTCATTTTGTTTTACACTGAGTTTACGTTTGACTTCACCTGTGACGTTATATAGAGCACGATAAGAGCCAAAGCGGTTCACAAATTGGCGGTTTTAGTTGTGAGTAGTCTTTGCCATTGCAAACGTCCACTGTGGAGTTGCCCCGGGCACTCTATGAATGTATGTACAGTCTTGATAAGCCGCCAAAGGAGGGTTGGGGGGGGGGGGGGGCAAAAAAAAAGTATGATTAGGTAAAGCGATAGCGGCAATGTAACTTTTCGAAAAAAACTTTTCTTGCTGATACTCACGAATAGAGTGCTTTTTTATGAAAGGCCTGCATAACATGCATGGTGCCATGCTGGGTAAGGTATTGACTCAATTTAATTTTGATCTGTTGAGTAGTTGGTAAAGGATAGAGATCAATGACCATCCCCGTCTAAGTATCATGTTAAAGAGTGAGAAAGCAAAGAGAAAAAGAAATATAATTGACGACGCAGACTTTATGATAATGGTCATTAATTCTAAACTTTACCGGATTTAATGCAAAAGGTAATTTGCTGGGACACACGAGGGCCTGCATGCGTTTTCGATTGCTGGTCTACCTCTTTGTTGAGGTGAACTGACATGCGTCATCCGGGATTTGAGCCCGTGACTTGCCGTTATCATAGTTTGCTGATGGCTTGGTATTTTTTGCAACCTAGCACGTTACCGACTGCGCCGTGACCGACCCACCCACCCTCCGTACGTACGAGTTTCCTCTTATAGTAATCAAATGCAATTATTAGAAATTATTTCGAGCAAAAAAATCTCATTGAAAAGCTTTGGATTCGAACCCGCGTAGAAGTGTCTAACTGTGCCCAAGACGGCGTAGGTACCACGAGGCCACAGCAGCTTCGTTGATAGGGAATGTGTCAAATGGAAACTTTCTACTTTCTCACAGAGAGGACCAGATTGGCTGTACATGTATACATGTGTATCTGCCATGATAATCAATAGGCCGTGAGCCGTGCATATGTAGTTCATCCCGCGCATCGCCAGTTTGCGAACACGGTATTATCATAAAGTTGTTAAAATTCATCATTTAGACGAGCACTGATTTGAAAAGCCGACACGGAGCGTTCCTAGATAGATTATTATTATTATTATTATTTTACTATATGACTTTGTTTTATGCTGAGATTTAGTTTGGCTTCACCAATGACGTTGAAGAGCACAATGGGACGGTTTTAGTAACCCCATTGGAAGAGGGAATCGTAAGAAAAGGTTTAAATATTCATAAGCTGATGCGCTTTCCATTCATGCAATTGCAACGAAGCGAATTTTCAGAAAAATATCATTAGTTTTTGGTGGTGATCCGGATTAATAATCAATCAATAACCAATAATAAAATACTAAATCATTATAGGATGACAATTTAGGGGTGAAACGGCATTGGATGGAGACTTTGCTGCCTTGGCTGAGGTCTGCGCTCTCGGAGTGCTTTTCTAGTTTTCATTTTGTTTTACAGTGAGTTTACGTTTGACTTCACCTGTGACGTTATATAGACTACGATAAGAGCCAAAGCGGTTCACAAATTGGCGGTTTTAGTTGTGAGTAGTCTTTGCCATTTCAAACGTCCACTGTGGAGTTGCCCCGGGTACTGTGTAAATATATGTACAGTCTTGAAAAGCAAGGCCAAAGGAGGGGGGGGGGGGGCAAAAAAANTGACAGCCTAAATGACAGGTTATGGAAGTTCTGCAGTTGTAGTAAATTTATGATAAACTGCTTCAGAAAATGTTTGTCTTATAAAGTATTTGGACAACATGTAAGCAGGAGATTACAAACTCCAAAGAGTCGAGGTATATAATTTCATGATTTTTCCCCAGTCTCTGCTGACGCACACCAAGAGGAAGGCCTTGGAGAAGATCAGTCTCAAGTTCATTGATACCTCCAGCAAGTTTGGCCATGGCCGCTTCCAGACTCATGAGGAGAAGAGAAACTTCTTGGTCAGTTTATTTCTTTTTTTAAAATCATTTTTAGCGTTTTAATTGTGAGTGTGCAGATAGAAGAGAAATTAAAATGCTTCTCTTTTCAAAACTTGGAAACAATTTGATCTCACCCATGCTTAAATTGGTCAGCACCTTCAGCAAGGTAGCAGTCTCTGTAATCGAATTATGATTTTTCCTTTATCGTGGTGCATAACGTAACAACCAATAACCACTATCACATTAGAGTCATGAGTTTAACAGTTGTTTTCACATTATTTCTTTATCTTTCCAGGGTCCTCTCAAGAAAGATCGTACAGATGCTTAGGACAACCAAGAAAACCCTTGATTTGTGGGATTTAATCAAGAGACACTAAATTTCTTTTCTGCAAAAGAAAAAAAAATGAAAATAAAAAAATGAATGAGATACTTGTTTTTATGTTTTTAAAAGCTTACACTTCATAAAGGTGTTCAGATATTTCGCGGATGGACGACTTCCCCTCTCGCAACCTTTCATAATTACAAAGTTTTAACTTGTCATGTCTGGGTTAGTCCTCTTGGACACGTATAAAGGCAATGGGCAAAACGAGATGATTCTTAGTATTACTATTTTGTATGGAGAAAGTAGGCGGCGGTTTAAATATATAGTATAAATGAAACCGTTCCCCTCCCACGTTGTGTACGAACGAGACCGGTGTAACATGACGGAGACACCCCCCACTTTCCCAGTGATGGGGAGTTTGCTTCCCATTCATTTGTGGATGTAAACCTCGCTCAAGATTTTAACTCACTTAGGTCAGACAAACCCTAACATAATTAAATTGAAGGCTGGCTTTCTGTTACACGGACCCTCTGCCTCGTTTAACCGGGAAACGTGCTAAAGACGTTTTAAATATCTGAAATGTGGGCAATTCACACTAAAATGTGCATAAAAGGCCCTTTATTTTGTATAAACCATGTTATCAAAGAAGCGAATTTCCAACGATAATGGTGACTGAAACGAAACGACTTGTGGTTTATATCCCACGTGTTGTGGCTCCCTTTTGCTCAATAATTGGGTTGCGTAGTCTTTGGTATCGGTGGCGTTGGCTGTCCGCACACGAAGACGCAGAAAGGCGGTCTTTCCCTTCCTGCCTCTCTTCTCTATAGGTATGATTAGAATAGCGACTTCCGAAAATACAGAAAGCAAAGCTGTCAAATGTACAGACAAAAAACTGAAAATAACACAATGGGATACTGTCAATTCTAGATGTGACGCAATAATACATTATGCTTAACGGAGGTTAGATCGATTTAGGTATGGAAACCCAGTCATACATAATGGTTGACAACATAATGACCATCAATTTGAGTAATAAAATATAAGTGCCATGGCCCATGGAACGTCAGTCACACCTTGAAAACACCAAAATAAAAAAAAAAAATTATAACTGTACTGAAACGAGTTTACTTCTATTTTTAACACTTTTTTGTAACAACAAACAAAATCAAAAATGAATTGAATCTGAGTAAAAACCATTTATATACAAAAAAGGCATAACTTCATCAAAACTGAACCGATTAGGCTTATTTTCACATTTGATCTGAATATTGCTCCTATGAATCAGGCTTAAAAGTTTTAAAGCAAAATATGACACGGTTTTCATGTTATCTGTGTAATGGTGGTAAAAATATGCTGAAAAAAGCGGAAAAAAAAACAGCATAACTTTTGTAAAAATTGTCCGATCAAGCTTATTTTCGAACTCATCAGTTAAGTAAGTTTGAAGACAAAGGTGAAACGGTTTTCCACTTGTTAACATTGAAAGTGCACGGAGACGACGGCGACGGTAACGACGTCAGCGACTTCGACAGACGCAGGTGCCGCTATATGTACAAACATATCTGTGTTTGTACATAAAAATTAGGTTCCAAGTCCGGTAGTTCCATTAGGCTAAATAATCGGGCGGAATATTTAAGTATTATATGACGTCGGCACTGATGACCTATGATTAAAAATAGCGAAGCTTGACCTACATACAACTGACTCACGCTGATATACGGAATCCGGGATGACGCTGGCTTCACGATGTTCTGGAGGTTGGGACGTCGCTGTCGGCTCCTGTGGTCAATTGTGATTGTTACAGTTATTCTAACAGGCCTGTGGTTTATGATTCTCTCTTCTGTTGGTGGCGGGTCTGGCAAAATTACCGTTGCCGTTGTAGAAGAACACCATGAAGGTAAAGTAATCGTGAGGGGCACAGAAACAGTATAGTTGACTCAGTCCGTACACTTACACACAGATTGCCTGTAGAGGGATTGCGCTTTACTCATGGACCCGGATATGGGGGCTACATAACATTTATTATCATTTATACACATTAAGCTTATCTAGGATCCTATCCAAGTTTATTATGTAGCCAGACGGTTCAGATTATTATGCACTGATTTAGTTTGGTTTTCTGTTGGTTCATGATTGTTGTAGAATTATATAGGGTATCAATCGGCTTTATTAATTTCTATAACGCACGTCCGATTTTTTTTTTTTTTTTGCTTACTTCGCAGGCACGATTTTTTTTTGTATTGTTTTTTTTTAAACTCTTATTTTTTCCTTCCAACTCATTTTCAAGAATTAGATTATTGGTTTACAATCTGTACAGTAGGCTTATTCTCATCTGACAGTATTTACACGATTTGGATTTGGGACATTGTGAGTAGTTTCTTTGATCTTCATTTGTTAGTTTTCCTGTGCAACCTATGTCAGGAACCACTGTATAAGAAAATAATCTGTCAATAACATTTTAAAATCTTTATATTATCAATGAAATCTTTGGAAGTTGACATGTTTATCTCGATGCATAAATGATACTGTTCACATACTAGAGTTTGGCATGTATGACGTACAAGTAGCTTTAGATAACATTTCACACCTAGAAGTTCAAATTTACTATGGTCTTTGTTTGAAGCCTGGTTATCCTGTAGAATTACCGAGTAGATAATACGTAGTCCTGCCTTCTATAGGGGCGGGCATGTGTTGAACTTAGTACAAGTAACCAATAACTTCATGATTTATTTGATCAGTCTTTGCCAAATACTTTTCAACTTACAGACCAGACGGGCTACTAGGGTCTGAGAATATACAGACCCGACACAAAATTAACTGGCCCAGTCCACTTTTCAAAAAAGAATTAATTCTTTTCCGTGTGCACAGTTTGAGAATCTCTGTAGCAGTATTTATTATTAAAAGAATTGAGTTATCCTAAGAAGAGAGCCTGTAGCACGTGTAGTACCCGGACTTTGGGGTTTATTTTAAAAAGAGGGGTCATTTTTAACTATATGTCGGGTTGTAATGAAAATGGTTCCTCAAGTTGACGGCCTGTAGTGACACAGTGTTTGGGGGTTTATTTTAAAGGTTTATTTATGATATCTTGTCGGCGTAGTAATCAGCCTACCCTGACACTATGTACATACTCTGCTTTCCATAGTGAATTTTGACAACAGGCCCCTCCAAACGCAAGAACTCCTGTACTTATAAAGTTTCTTCTAGTTTAAAGGACTGCAATGGCCATATAAATTTTGTGACGAAGTTGACGGCTTGTCTTCGTCATGTTACGCGAGGTAGCAAATACAACTCAGATATTATCTTTCTTATTATTTATTGAACTACTGTCCAGTTATTACCCGCGCCGCTTCCTTCATCTCTATTCTTACCTCATGCAATCTCTAGCGGCCTTCTCTCTGTTTACACTAAGCGCAGTAGTATAAATACCATAAGAGCATGTCAATCAACTTAAGTTACTCTACTAAACACTCCCCGCGCTTATTCACTACATGCTGTCACTTACTAACGTTACAATTTGAAAGGGGGATTTTTTTCTGAAAAAGGGGATCATTTTATCATCAAACTATGATACTATGCCACGGGTACTTTCAGCAACAATAACCCAATAAAATAATTTACATAAGGTTCCACTTCTATTCATCCTTATTTCAGTTTTACGCTATTGGTATGAAGCAGTAAACAAAGGGTTATTGGCGGAACAAGGAAACATTCTGGTAAGACAAATATAGCACTTGTTTCAATTTATTGTACGTGTAATTAGTTAACATAAAAAGTGCACAATATTAGTGCTGGAATACCTCATATATTTGATATCTCGTTAATTCAAGGCTATCACATATGTCAGGCCCGTAGCCAGTCGGGGTTCGGGGGGATCGAAAGAACCGCCTTTTTTGTCAGAAAAAGGTCCATTCTCGGTGAAATTTGATCTAGGTACACCAAGGATTCACTGTAAAAGGTCAACTTTTTCGGAAAAAGAACCCCCATTTTGAAATTGCTGGGTACGGGCCTATATGTTCTCTTTTTTGCGATTTTTCTGTGTCAGCGAATCGAGGTTTCTAGAGCGTTTACTGTGATTTTCTTCAGATTCACGTAGACGGTCACAGTGACAACGCACCGCCGGAGTTGATCGAGGATTTCCCGTTCTTCCATCGACCAAGAAATTCTAAGGAGCTAGCGGCAATGCTGCAGAGAAATGACGCTTTTATATTGGTAAAATGAGAAATATTTTGACGTTATTTTCTTCCAGGGGTAATGCATTCATGTTGCTCTATCTTTAGAATGAATGGGATTCCCTCTAAAACGTAAAATAAATTCTGTGGTTTACTTTTAATTATTTTCTATGCAGTAAAATTATTTCAAGCTTTAATTATAAATATTTTACAGTTTTATATTATATTTAAACTGTCAGATTAAGTTTGTACAACACAAATATGTTGTTTTTTGTTTCATTTCCAATGAGGTTCGGATTACTGAATGCTAACATTTTAATGGGACTCTGTTATGCGCAAATGTGGCCATAGAAACATTTTTTTAAAAATAAATTTTAAGTTGTGGTTATTTGAATATTACCAATAGAGTGTCTATTTTATATCCAACACTTACATGATTTATACTTGCACTCGAATGAATTAACAGGCGTTTGTATATGTTTCATTTGAAGAATTTAAATCTTTTCTTCCAAATTTCTTCTGGTCCACCAACAGGGTGCCATATCGACCGGTTTGTTCAGTAGCTGGGTGTGGATATGGCCCTCCTGGGACAAGAACAACGAGCAGGAACACCCGAATTCTACCCTATGGTACGAGGTCTCCGAGACGGACGTCGGCTGGTTCTGGTTGAAGTCTGCTACCACTAGGGAGATAGAAAAGAAGTTCTGCATGTGCGAGGTTAATATTGCATTTCTGAATGGGACTCCGATTTTTTTTTTAGATTTGACTAATTGATAAATCACAATATGTACTCTATGTACTAGCTTCAGATGAAACATGTCACTTGAGAATCGTATTTTTTATTTATTTTTTTTTACAGATTATTTGCCGACGAAGCGAAATGGTTGATTGTTATGATTGTTATCTTATCGTTCTAAAACTAAAGATTAAATAAATGATAAATTGATTGTTCAAGAATCCTGAACACCATCTTGCCATATATTTAGGTGGAAAACGGACAGAGATACTGCATGTATGCGGACTACGATCATTTTGAGAGTTCCAGGCAAAAGCAAGAAACGACGAGGGACGCAAAGTCACAGTCTGACGATATATTTATTCCAATACCGGCTTCGCATTGTCACATAAAAAATTCTGTCACATTTTATCAAGTAAGGGACGACGTTGCTGTACGCATGATGAAAGACGGTTCCTTGGTGAAACCCGGATCGCGGCTTGTTTTGGATATTGACGAAGACTACTATGGCTGCGAGAGCGGAGCAGAAGTTCTGTTGAATTCCGGAATAAAATGGGATTTGGTGCAAAGAATTGACGATCTTGTGTCAGAAATGATCTGTCCATTAAGCGTTTATCACGAACAAGAAGCAGACGGTCTTTTAACGCAGCTGATTGCTATCATTGTAGAGCAATGCAACAGAGCTACCTCTAATACTGGCAATAGCTGCGGAGACACAGTCCCACAGATTGTGGATGGAGTCGTACCGAAATTCATGAAGATAGTACAAAATGAACCTTACACTAAAGAACCAATATCAGAAATGTTCTGTTCAGAGCAATTTAAGCACAATGGCATCAAATATACCGCCAAAAAGCTTGTTAAACATTTGGCGAAATTGACTGCAGCTCAGCTACAGACACTGAGAAGTGTCGGCTTTTGCCTGATTACTTCGCCTAATTCTATAATATTCCACCAAGGGGGTAACATACTTAAAATCTGTCATGGGGCAAACACACCCTTTGACTCTGTGGTTTCATTCCATACGCCAAACTTGCCAGAGATTGACGAAAGGACGCGACAACTTCGAGAAATTTTACACCAAGACACTTACGGCGCTCCTAAAATCGTCACGGTGTGTCGTTCAATGAGGGACGGATATACGCCGAAAAAGTATTGGAAACGCATTGAGAAAGATGTATTAAACGTGGTGCTCACTTCTCAAACAACTAGTTTTGAAGTGGTATATGATGAGAATTTGTTAGGTGGAACGTCCGGTTGGCCTTATGGCCGAAAACACTAGTTTTTAGATTATTGTTTATTCTTGTCATGTTAAAGACTATTAAAGAAATGGAGCCCAGTCCAGAGGGAGCAAAAAGAACCCAGTTAGAGGAAGTAGAACCCGCGGAACTGTGCACTGTTTGCTTTACAAGATAGGCTCCCTATATTCTATGGCAAGAATAAGTAACTGTTGATTTTGTACTGTTTGTTCTTTTGATAAACATTGACGAAAATCCACCCACTGACTATTCTAGACTAGTCATTTTATTAATGTGACGTGAAAAAAATGGACATCGTTGATAGTCGTTATTTTAATTTTTTAATTTTTTTAAAACGTATAAAGCCAATATAATATTCAGGTATTTACAACAGAATCTTTAAAATCTTGAGTTATTTTTACATACAAGAATTAAATAAACATGTTAACAGAGTTTTATAAGATATATATCTAAGGCACTAAGTCTTTATTGTTTTCATTTTGTTTTACACTGAGTTTACGTTTGACTTCACCATAGAAGTAGAGAAAACTTCTCTACTTCTATGACCTCACCTATAACGTTATAGACCACGGTAAGACTCAAAGCGGTTCACAAATTGGCGGTTTTAGTTGTGAGTAGTCTTTACCATTTCAAACGTCCACTTTGGAGTTGCCCCGGGTACTCTATGAATATATGTAGGCTACAGTCTTGATAAGCCGCCAAAGGAGGAAGGGGGGGGGGGCAAAAAATGTACAGTGTATGATTAGGTAAAGCAAAAGCGGCAATGTAACTTTTCGAACAAAAACTTTACTTGCTGATACTCACGAATAGAGAGTTTTTTTATGAAAGGCTTGCATGACATGCATGGTGCCATGCTGGGTAAGGTATCGACTCAATTTAATTTTGATCTGTTGAGTAGTTGGTAAAGGATAGAGATCAATGACAATCCCCGTCTAAGTATCATGTTAAAGAGTGAGAAAGCAAAGAGAAAAAGAAATATAATTGACGACGCAGACTTTATGTTAACGGTCATTAATTCTAACCTTTACCGGATTTTATGCAAAAGGTAATTTGCTGGGACACACGAGAGCCTGCATTCGTTTTGGACTGCGAGGCTACCTAGTT
Source organism: Lingula anatina (assembly GCF_001039355.2). The sequence continues at coordinate 534,492 of NW_019773781.1, forward strand.
GTTGAGGTGAACTGACATGCTTTATCCGGGATTTGAACCCGTGACTTGCCGTTATCATGGTTTGCTGATGGCTTGGTATTTTTTGCAACCTATCTCGTTACCGACTGCGCCGTGACCGACCCACCCACCCTCCGTACGTACGAGTTTCCTCTTATAGTAATCAAATGCAATTATTAGAAATTATTTCGAGCAAAAAAGTCTCATTGAAAAGCTTTGGATTCGAACCCGCGTAGAAGTGTCTAACTGTGCCCAAGACGGCGTAGGTACCACGAGGCCACAGCAGCTTCGTTGATAGGGAACGTGTCAAATGGAAACTTTCTACTTTCTCACAGAGAGGACCAGATTGGCTGTACATGTATACATGTGTATCTGCCATAATAATCAATAGGCCGTGAGCCGTGCATATGTAGTTCATCCCGTGCATCGCCAGTCTGCGAACACGGTATTATCATAAAGTTGTTAAAATTCATCATGTAGACGAGCACTTATTTGAAAAGCCGACACGGAGCGTTCCTAGATAGATTATTATTATTATTATTATTTTACTATGACTTTGTTTTATGCTGAGATTTAGTTTGACTTCACCAATGACGTTGAAGAGCACAATGGGACGGTTTTAGTTTTAGCAACCCCATTAGAAGAGGGAATCGTAAGAAAAGGTTTAAATATTCATAAGCTGATGCGCTTTCCATTCATGCAATTGCAACGAAGCGAATTTTCAGAAAAATATCATTAGTTTTTGGTGGTGATCCGGATTAATAATCAATCAATAATCAATAATAAAATACTAAATCATTATAGGATGACAATTTAGGGGTGAAACGGCATTGGATGGAGACTTTGCTGCCTTGGCTGAGGTCTGCGCTTATTGAGTGCTTTTCTAGTTTTCATTTTGTTTTACAGTGAGTTTACGTTTGACTTCACCTGTGACGTTATAGACTACGATAAGAGCCAAAGCGGTTCACAAATTGGCGGTTTTAGTTGTGAGTAGTCTTTGCCATTTCAAACGTCCACTGTGGAGTTGCCCCGGGTACTGTGTAAATATATGTACAGTCTTGATAAGCAAGGCCAAAGGAGGGGGGGGGGGGCAAAAAAAACAAAATGTATGATTAGGCAGAGCAATAGCGGCAATGTTACTTTTGAAAAAGATTTTCTTGCTGATAGTCCCAACGAGCAGATAGCTTTTTTTTCGTGAAAGGGCTGTATGACGCCATGCTGGGTAAGGTATTGACTCAATTCTATTTTGATCTGTTACGTAGTTGGTAAAGGATAGAGATCAATGACCATCCCCACCTCAGTATCATTTTAAAGACTTTACAGCAAAGAGAAAATAAATATAATTGACGACACAGCCTTTATGATAATGTCGAGCAATAATTTGTCGTCAAAATAGATCACTAATTCTAAACCATACCGGATTTTTATGCAAAAGGTAATTTGCTGGGACACACGAATGCCTGCATTCGTTTTCGATTGCGTGGCCAGCTCGTGGTTGTGGTGAACTGACATGTGTTATCTGGAATTTGAACTCGTGACTTGCCGTTTCCATGGTTTGCTGATGACTAGGTATTTTTTTTACAGCCAAGCACGCTACCGACTGCTTCGTGACTGACCCGCCCAACCTCCGTACTTACGAGTTTCCTCTTATAGTAATCAAACGCAAATTTCAGATAATTATTTCGAGCAAAAAACATAATAAGAACATTGTTGNAAAAAAATGTACAATGTATGATTAGATATAGCAATATCGTCAATGTGGCTTTTGAAAAAAAAAAACTATTCTTGCTGATAATCCCAACGAGCAGATAACTTTTTTATGAAAGGGCTGTATGACATGTATGACGCCACGCCGGGTAAGGTATTGTCTCAATCCAATTTTGATCTTTTGAGTATTTGGTAAAGGATAGAGATCAATGACCATCCCCGCCTAAGTATCATGTTTAAGACTTTAAAGCAAAAAAGACAAGAAATATAATTGACGACGCAGACTTTATGATAATGACACGCAATAAGTTGTTGTCATCATTAATTCTTAACTAATGTATGTTTTTTTTTTTTTTTGGGGGGGGGGGGTTATAGGTCAAACAGTGCCATTTGGAACAGATAAGAACTATAAATCAGTCAGTTAAAATTTTTAAAGAGGGGAATATTAGTGTGATTCTTTCAGTAACCGAAGGGAGGGTCAGGACCCCCTGACCCCTCCTCCTCTAAATCTGCTGCTGAAGGCGTTATACAGTCTTAAAGTATTCAACGGTGTCCGTATTTCGAGCCTGTTTGTAAATTCTATTCCTTGCTAAATTTTGCGCGGTTCCAGACATGCCGTGGTGATAGAATATCAAACATTTGGCGGAGCTTGTCTTGTTTAAGATTACTGGTTCGTATTAACATAGGTGCAAGTTTCGCAAAGATGGCACATCGTGGTAAGGTAAACTTCTTTTGTCACTTCTTTCAGGATTTAAAAACACTTTTGTGGGGAAATAAATCTTGACAAAAAAAATTCTTTTGTCTATGTATATGATCCTTATGTATTACACAGGTAGTAGAAGAGGGAGACGGACTGAACACAAGCATGCAAATTCGGGAGAAAAGCGTGACGAGGAGAACGTGCCAAAGCTTGATGAGAACTCTAATGTCTTCAAGGCATTCAAGCAGTATCAAAGTGAGTTAGACGGAAGGCATGACAAATATGAAAGACTTGTCAAACTCAGCAGGGACGTTACTATCGACAGCAAGAGAACGATTTTCTTGCTACACAGATCTACAGGGTAGGTGATGCCCCCCAATGCCCCATCACTGTAGAAACTTAAATTATAATTACAAAACAAAAACTGTTACATGTGCGATAAAAATTCAAATAAAAACTGATTTGTAGAGCACATTTAAAATTAAAAGGTTTAATTTTCATCATGTCTTTCAAGGAGTGAATCAAAAGCCCATATAATGGAGGAGGCAGAGGATAAATTGAGACAGATACAGTTGACCAAGTTCAAACCAATTGCTGCTGAATTGCAAAATGAAGATGTCCATCAATTTCTGAGAGCAATCTCCCCAGGTAAATATTATCAAATGATGTATTTCACTGATTGCCAAATTCAATTTTCTTTCATTTTATTCAGTGTATTAATATATTTCATTTTTTTTGTGAACTTTACCGAAATGATAAGTTATTTTTGACTTGGAGGCAAAATAACGAGATTTCTTCACTAGTTTAGACCCACATCTGTACACTTTTATCACTTGACTTTGCACCTGATTAAATCTCGTTATTTAATTTCTTAGTCAAGCATGAGTCTGTTTTATCATGTTATCTGAAGACCATTAACATTTTCCCTGGTATTTCTGTAATTATAATAGAGTACTTCTGATTTGAAGTGACATTTTATATGTTTCAGAGGTTATTCAATGATTACTTTTACTTCCTAGGTCTTCAAGAATACATTGAAGCAGTTTCTTTTTTCCATTATCTCAGGGATGGAACTTTAGTCAGTTTGGAACAAGTGCAAAAAGACTTAGTCTTTGACTTGAATGCAAATCTTACAAATCCAGTAAGTGAAATGGAAAGTTCTTGTTTGCATTAGGGATGTTTTATTATCGCCTCTTGTTAACATCCTTTTTTTGGACTGAGAAACATATTTGCTAATAAACTAAAAATAAACTTTATACATCTGATTTTTAGAATTTTTAGGTCTTATACATGTGCCAGTAGCAAAATGTAAATAATTGTATGTCGATACATAGTCTTGGTGTACAGCTTTATCTTACTTTCAGGAATCAACAAGATCAGGATCACCTTCTGCTGAGAACACAAGCACTGAAAACACCGTGAAGTTAGCTGAAGTGTATGTGAGCCCCATGGATTATGTGTTAGGTATTGCTGACCTGACGGGAGAACTTATGCGAATGGCTATAAACAGTGTAGGCACTGGAGACCTGGAGCTCCCTTTTACTCTCTGCAGCTTCATGCGTGTGATCCACGATGCATTTCTATCGTTTGGAAACGTTGCCCGTGAACTGCCAAGGAAGCTGGCGGTACTGAAGCAGAGTCTGCAGAAGGTGGAGTCTGCGTGTTACACTGTCCAAGTCAGGGGGTCAGAAATACCCCAACACATGCTGGTGGATGTCATAAGTTTCACAAAAAATATTCACAATGACTTTGATGATGCAACAGAATTGTGCCCAGAAAATTAGCCTTTTTTCATTGAAATAGTTATTCCTTTAACATACATATCAGGTTCTATATGTTTAGTTTGGGACTGTGAAAGGCATTGTTGAAGAGCAAGATGAATAAACGAGTTTATTCATTGTTGTCTTTCTAGTGCTAGAATGTCTGCTTAATATAGTGATGACAGCTTACACATTCGTTTCACATATTTTCCCTGCTGGCAAAAAACTATGCAGCAGTTGAATATAATTTTCTCTGAATATTGGGCTTGTTTTCCTTCAGGTAGAAATTCTTTGAATTTTTCATATTAAAAAAACAAAGCTTTCACTACTTATGCAATAACAAGTCTGACACAGAAGGGTACTACGAAATGTACATTTATTTGTCTATACTACAAATATATATTCCACTATGATAACCTAGCACTGACCTTACAGACTACATTTATATGATTCTTGCATGTGCCACATTGAAAAACTACAGATTTATATCGGCCTCATTTACCAAAACTTTCTTCAAGAGGTTCACCAAAACAAACTAAGCATATTACAATACAGCTACATTAAAGATGGAACCCCCGTCTCCCGGCACAATATTTAAAATGTCATTCGATATCGTCTTATGCCTCCTGGAACTGAACAAGACATGGTGACAATACTGATCGTCTGCTGAAATAACGACTAGTTTGAATCAACGCACTGATAATGTCTCTCTGTATACAGCTCTGGTTCACTTAAGAACATTTCAAACCATTTTAAGCAAAATATTTATACAATAAAAAGGTCTATCAAAAGAAACCTTATAATGCAATAAATGTTGTCAGTATAATTACAAATAAAATGTTTGTCATTAGAAAGAGGCAAGTATTACATGGTACAGATGCAAACTTTAGAATTGTGTAAAATTAAAAAAAGCCCATGTATGACTATTTACAAATACAAAAACAACCAGAATTTCTACTGGAGAAAGCTGCAGTACAAAAGGAAGCCATGTTTGAGCATCATAAGTATTGAAAAAACAACTTAAGTTAGCAAGGCTTGTTAATTTGGTCCTTTTACTTCATGAAGTTGCTGCCCAAAAAGTTCATACAACAGGGTTATTTGGGAGCTTCATAGGCAAAGAACACCACATCTTGACTGCTTACAAAAGCTACCAAACCTCACAGAGTTTAACTGCTTTGGTCATCTTCAAATGAAATAATAACAACTTGCTTAAAGAAAAGAATGAACAATTGCTAGGAGAGAACTTCTCATTTGAGAAAGTTCACAGGTAGGGGGCACAATTTTGACCAATGGACGGACAGATGTACAGAAACAAACCCAAAATGACAAGGCAGCAGACAAGATTGGTTCTGCTGTGCTTGATGGGGAAATGGTAGCTTTTGGTAGTCAAGAACACATTGCCAACACCAACATACATTTTGAATGAAGGCAGTGTTGTAAATCATGGGTAGCCTTCTACAGTTTTATTTTCACCAGTGATGAAGTGCTGCAGGAAATGGAAAAATGCAAGACTGGGTTTCCATGCCTAGATCGATCCAACAGGATTGGTGTATTTCCATGGGGATTCACGTTAAATCACTACCAACTTAAGCAGCTTAGATGTCTGTCACGCCTTTCGAATCAGCTATGGGGTAATTAACTCAGCCTCCAGAAGTTAATTACCCCCTAACAACTTTAGTAGGTGTGACAGACATTAAGCCGCTTAAGTTGACAGCAATACAGTGAGAATCCCCTTGGAGATAGATCAATCCAAAGTTAGTACGATATCCCTGGGAATAGTCTCTAAGGTGCTGTTGAAATAATATCTACCTAGTCTATCACCTAAAACCCACAGGACTGGTCAAAACTTCAATCTGCAATAAAAATGTATAGGCACGTGCATTAAATCTCTTCTGTTATATTCCACAAATGTAACAACAACTATTTTGTAGGCAGGTTATTCCACAAAAAAATGGACATTTGCATCAGGTCAGTGATGCACATATTTTGTACAATATCTGCATTATCCCAACTTATTTTCGTAATTTATGCTATAATAGTACCCTCCAATATGGAAAGAAATCAACAGTAATTTAAGATACTGCCATGACACAAATAACTTTTTTGTGGAATGACCCACACATAAATCTTATCTTGTTGTTGATCATAACAGATATGATTTAATATTATAAATTCTGATAAAATACTGTTTGAAACTGTTATATAAAGGGTGCACATCATTTTGGAAATGCTTAAAACTAGGAGTTGTTTGCAGACTTAAAACACAGAAGGTTTCATAAACTGTCATGTAAAACTGGGAGAAAGGAATAAAATGAAAGCAAATATGCAGAGCATCAGAAATTGCCCAAAAATGACAACCTAGCTCAAATATTTACAACAGACAAATCATAATTCTTGGTTCTAAGAATAACATACAGACTAATAAATTTGACATGTACAACAATTAAAACTGGAAGCATACGTCTAACCATTACTGACATATGTCATTGTGAAATGCTGGTGTTTCTTACTTAGGGTTATTGTGCAGCACCAGGGGAATTGAAAAAAATACCCTTGAAATTATGTAAAAACTATTGATTGCCACCCTGAGCTTGAGAGCTCTAAAGGAAATTTTAAAATAAACAATTCTTGATAACTGAAAATCTTGTGTAAGGCGAGCCACCTGCTCAGGGGCAATGGTCGACTTTCAGAATTTGTGTAAAATTTGGGCTTCTTTTCAAGAGCAGAGATGCTGAAAATGTTTGGAATTGCAGCTGTTTCGAGCTTAATGTACATAGAAATCAATGTTGAAAAAAAAAAGCCCTTGACAACATTCATGATGAATATTCCACCTGTGAAGATTTAGTAACACAAGGTTACCAAAAATCGCATTGTCAAGTTCCTGTTTTCCCATTGTCTCACTTTGTTCGAACAGGTTTTACTGCCTTTTTGCTTTTGCCTTTGGACTCTTTGTTAAGTTTTTTAGTATCCCCCTCCTCTCCCTCTGGGTCATAATCAGACCCTTCCTGCTCCTCAGGATCCGATTCTTTGCCCTGATCCTCAGGCTCATTCTCCTCATCCTCTTTGCCATCATCTTCGTGGTCTTCTTCTTCTTCTTCTTCTTCTTCATCTCCTTTTTTGTCTGGAAACAGAAAAGGAAAAACGTAAAATTCATACAATTTAGATTCAAGAATTCAAAAGCAACAACTGCCATACTACCATTCAGTCACCATCATGAATGCCACTGGTCTGTGCCAAATGAGGGAATAGGAGTAATGAAACAGAAACAACTCTGGGCATGTCTCTATTTGGCCCAAGAGGAAAAGGATTATGATGATGATGTTATATCATACAATGAAATTCAGAGAGGTACTACAGTGCGATGAAAAATATTAACTGTTACCTTTATTGCCTTTAGTCTTCTGTGGGGTTTTCCTATTAAGAAAGAAAAAATAAACAATTCTAATTTCTACAGTTAATGTATAGAAAACACACGTACATGCCCACATACTGCTTGCCTTTTTTCTCGTGGAGAACTTGGGATCAAATCACGGTTACAGATTTAGGAAAATGTTTCCCATTTTGGACTCTTTCTTGATAGTAAGATACAGTTTGCAATTTAGTCAACAGATAGGATTCTTTTTAATCTTTACCAAAACATGAACTTTGAAACTTAAAATGGTGATATTTACACATGCCCATATTTGGAAGACAGTTGTGACTGTGTAACAGTAAATGATAAAAACTAAGCTCAGAATAAGAAGTGTCCTTTCTTTGTTGTATTAGGCCCCATTCAAAACAAGTTGATCCATGGACTAACCAGTCTGCAGATCAAATATGGTGTGGCCCACTTAAAACTGTGCCAAAATTTTAAAATTGCTCTCTCACTGCTGAGATGGCCAAATGGGATTTGAGAATCCATTGTCAAGAATACGCCATACTTGACTAGTTCCAGGATCAACTTGTTGTGAATGTAGCCTTATTAAAATCTATTGTAATATACCTTGTGCTTTCATTTGCTTCTTCCTCTTCTTTGTCTTCACTCTCCTCCTCTCCATCACTGCCATAGTCAGAGTCACCGGGATGGCAGAATTCATTAAAGTGGCCTGGGTTTTTTCTAATATGAAAAATGTACAGTCAAGTGCGAGTCAGTTTACAAATAAATGCTGCTGAAAATGGATCAGTCTTGCTACTGAGATCTCAGATATAGTGGCGACTCTAAGTTGTAGTACAAATGTATTACATATAATTTTTATAAATACAAATATCATGAAATACAAGTTGTAAAATTAAACAATCTTTACATGAGATCTTTAAATTTATAGATTGCCAGTACAGTCATTTGTTGCCCCCAAAATAATGTTTTCCATGATTTTGTATTTTTCCTTTTTCGGTCTCATTTCAATGAGGGTTCCAAAAATTAAAGTAAAACTCACTTGTGACATGCTTTTCCTAGCAAACATGGTCTTCTCTTCTTTCCTGATTTACCATTTTTCTTTTGGTTCTTTTGACCTTTTTTAACTTTCTCTTCTTCCTCCTCAGAGTTTTCCATTTCCTCCTCCTCCTCTTCTTCTTCTTCTTCCTCCTCTTCTTCCTCAGACTCAGATTCAAATTTCTTCTTTTTCTGTCTCCGTGCTGCTACTGCTGCTGCAGCCCTCCTTTTACTTGGACGTGGCTTGTACTCCTCCTCATCAGAATCATCAAAGTCAGAGCTGTCATTCTGTCGACGCCTTCCCCGTCCTCTACGATTTGATTTAGCCGGAGGTCGGCCCTGAATCAAGGAGAAATGTCAATATGTGCATTAGCCAGCTGGAGTAAAAGTTGCTTTTTTTAGCAAGTCCTTATATAAATGTTGCAAAATACATTGCTCAATAAAAATAATACCAATAAAGGAGAGTAAATTAAATTTTTAACATTATCAAACTTCTTAAAATTTTAAGAGGCTGTTTTCTTTGTGTCAAGAAAAAAAAAATATCAATTGTACATGAGCACTAAACAACAAATTTGAAGCTGATCATGGAATGGCTCTGTAACTTTAAAACAGGACCTTGTTAACAATCTTGTCTTCTCCTCCTAACAATGGCATACCAGAAAGTAATCAAGATTGACTCTACTTTTCTTTCATCATGGTATACCTTTTTCTTCCCTGACTGTTCTGCCTCCCAGTCGCTGCCGGATTCCTCCTCCATCACGTAGTCACTGTCCTCGTTGGCTTTACTGGAACGTCTGCGAGGAGGAATTTCTTCTTCACTCAGTTCCTCATCACTCACAATGAAATCGTCAGCTGTAATAATAAGGTACACTTAGCAAATATGTGGTAAGTAAAATATGAATTTCTGTTCTGTTTTATTTTCTGCCTAGTAGGAGTTGCCAAAAAATTAGAAAAGTGATTGTGACAATCATGAAATCTAAAATTCATAATCTATTAATAAAATTTATATTTTATGCACTAATACAAACTCTGGACTGATTCTAGCAATGACCAAAAGTATGAACGCAACAATAAATAAAATTCTACACCATTTGTTAACTGTTTGTTTAGCACCTAAAAACACACACACACACACACACACACACACACACACACACCCTTCTTGTTTAAAAGTAACTGTTTGCCAAATATTTTACTCACTGTACATGGGCTTTTTCAAAGAAGCACTCCTGGAAGGACGTCTGCGTGATAAAGGCTCTTCATCATCGTCTTCCTCACTGCTGCCACCCCGTTTTCTCAGGGTTCGCGTTCTTCTTGTGGGTCGTCTTCTTGGTCGTTTTGTGGGTTTTATGTCCTCTTCATCCCAATCCTCATCACTGTCATCGTCATCATCATCATCGTCTTTTTCCTCCCCTCTCCTTGGTCTTCCCCTACCGCGCTTTCCTCTTGTTCTCTGGGGCGTTTCTTCCTCCTCCTCTTCATCAAAATCTTCATCACTTTCATCTTTCCTTCTTCTATTGCCTTTCTTTTTTGGTATTTCTTCTTCCTCTTCCTCTTCTTCTTCTTCCTCTTCACTCTCTTCCTTCTTTTTTCTTTCTGAAGGAGCTACAACAAAGAAAATGAAAACAATGAACACCTACCAAAAAATCCTGAAGCGGTACTTGCCTTAGCCATACTTTTTGAAAGATAAACATATAAACTGAATGGACTTTCATAATTTAAAATATACTGCTCTGTAAAAAGATTCTTCAAACCCAACATCTTTGGATACTCAAGAGAATCAATTAACAACGGCATTACAAAATTTTGAGAAAATTTCAGGAGAATTTTAATTTACAGCCAGCCCTTTCACTCCTTGGTGAAGTCCGTCAACCTATCATTTGCTGACATAAAGTCAAAGTCTTCTGTTGTCTCCCTTTGTAAGGATTACTGTCACTGTGTCAATATTACCCTTGCTTAAAATCTGATGTTCAAAGACTAAAAATGGTGAATGTTCAATAATTACCAACAAATTTTATGGATCTAACTTGCTGCAGTCTAATATTTTTATATTTTTTTCAAGATTTGTTATTTTTAGTAGTATAGTTACTCTCCAACATGAACAAAACCTAAATTTTGCCTTTTCCTAATCATCCTTTTTTTGATATCATACACAAAACAGTCCTGAGAAATATAATAAATCAATTTGTTTGGACTCAGATAAAAACAGGCATGTTCAGAATTTGTACATGAAACATACCAGATTTCAGTTGCCCTTTCGTTTTTGGACCTGGTCCTTTCTTGGCAGTGGCTCCCTCTACCATCCAGTCTGGAAGTTTACGCTTCTTATCTAATGGGAGGGCCATCTCCTTGTCCTCCTTTGTCTCCTCATCCTGTAAAATCAAACAGGAAATGACAGTCATGAGCTGGGCAGGAGACACTGAGCACACATTATAAACCAGAAGTAGTAATGGTGACATGGTTAGGGAAGAGACAGGTCGGGACTAAATCCTTGTGTGCTCGCCACACCTATGCATGGTACCTATGATACCATGAGACATGAATGAGCCATGAATGTTTTTTAGACCAAACAATCACAAGTTTAGCTATAGTTTATTCAAATCTTAGTGGAATTTTTCATATTAATTGACTGTACATGAAGAGCAACATTATAAAACTGCAAAGAGATGTTTTCAAAGTATTAAAAGATCTCCCATCTGATTTTTCCTGACTGTTCATTTCCTTTTCCTTGAATTTCCTTGAAAAAATGTCACCAAACAAATAAACCACATTCAATTGTGGGCTCTTAGCTTTTGTCTCCATTTTTAGCTCTGATACTCACTTCCTGCTTTTCATCTTTCCCATTCTCTTCTTCCATTTCCTCTTTTGCAGATGTTTTTTCTGAATTCAGATACGACTTGTAATAACATGGAATAAGCTCTACAAATGCCTTCAATACACTAGAGTTATAGAGATGAAATACACTGCATTATGAGTTTTGTTATCTCCTTACATTCACATTGTGTATAATCTTAATGCTAGTTTGAATGTGAGAACAGAATAAATTTGTAAGCACCACTTTTTGATATGTTAAAGGCACCTTTCTGAATCCAATAACATCAGCAACAATCTAATAGTAAGCAAAACCTTTCTGGCTGCAAAATATGAATATCACCATAACACACATCAAAATGACAAAAATTCATTATACCTCATATAAAACTATAATATACCTGCATCTAAATCTATTTTCATGGCACCCTCCTCATCCGTCTCTTCATCTTTTGCATCTCCATTTCTCATGTCCAGGTAGACGACCTCAAAGAACAACTTCTCTGGCAGCAGCCCAAACTTGTCTCCATGCTGCAGGGTAAACGGTTTGTCCTTGGGCAAGGTGCACTGTTTTCCTGCTCCGTCTGCCTTTCTGTAGAAGCAGGGGTTTGTGTGGATCTGAATGACATGTGTGAATAATGCTTTAACATTGGAATCTATTGATTTACAGTTATTAAAAGTTTTATGACTGACCATTTTATACTTTACAGAGCATTATACTTTATAAACTTGAAAGCATTTTAACTGGACATATTTTCTTTACTTTAATATGGTGTGACCCACTTGAAAACATGACCAGCTCTGCCCTTGCTGGGACAGCCAGCGTGGGAGGAATCTATAATCAAATAAGCACCGTATTTGATCCATGGTTGTGAACATAACAATACTTACAGGAGTAAGTATCAACTTTCCCTCAGGATTCACCTCCAGAGTGGCATGGTTCCTGGACACCCTGGTATCTGTGACCTGGTGGAGAGAACACAGTATGGTAAATATTCACAAATTTTAAACACCTCAATAATGTTCTATGGACACCCTGGTATCTGTGACCTGGTGGAGAGAACACAGTATGGTAAATATTCACAAATTTTAAACACCTCAATAATGTTCTATGGACACCCTGGTATCTGTGACATGGGCAAGACCTCAGTCAATAGTTTCTATAATGTTCTTTAGGTTAATTCCCAATGAAACTTTCTTTGTACATAGATTGATCCAACTGTTGCTGAATGCAATCAGGTTAACAAATTAAGATGATGCCTGCTGGTATTGAGTAGAATACAGAAAAGCTGGTGATATTACGAGTACTTCAGAAATAAGAGAAGGCATGTTAATCTGATTACATTCAGTGCGAGTTCTGTGGAGTTTGATTCAATGAAATTTTCATTCAGTATAAGCCCCATGTGTACCATATTCTATATCATTGGGGTTTACCATTATCAGTCACTCATAAAATGAATTTTATGACATCCCATCCCAGTTTTGCAGATTTTTTGAAAATGATTTTTAAAAGTTACAAAACAATCACTCTGGAAATAAAATGTATCTATTCTTTTTAATTAAGCGATCAATCACATTAATAATACAATATAATACTAGCTGCAGACCAAAAAAATTGCCCGACTCCTATCATTTATCATATTCTATAAATAACTGACTGGCATTATGTTCATCATTTGATTTTAAAGCTGTATGATATATGGAAATGGAAAAGAAGAAATAAGAATTTAGTACTGTGTGTTATTTCTCCCCTGTCCCCAACCCCTTTTTTATGGTTTGTAAGTGTCTGTTACAAAAGCAAACAAAATTATTATCTTTATCATGCTGAATGTTAAAATTACTGGGGGCCTTTAAGGTCATACAGAAGTAATGCCTTCTCATCATAATTACCATTTCTATAAAAAAATATTAGTACATATAGAAAAATAATAAGCCTTGAGGTGAACGGTACTTTATATTTGCTTTGGGCCTACATAAAGCTGAAATAAACCTTATGTACAGTATGATAGAGAAAACAGGAAATAGCCTGCAATAAAATGGCAACAAAACTGCATTACGTCACATGACAACATGGTGGAATCATAGTATGGCCTAGTGTCCTGTTCTTGTATGTATACCTCTATCTGTACTTTTTTGTCAAGTACATTCTGGTGTAATAAATGTGTACTCTACTGTATTCATTATTTACATGATCAGACCAGAGAAATGCTATTTTTTATGAAATATCAGAGACTTTTCAGGTGTTCTATTCATACCTAGGCTTTTATTATACTACAGATCTTTCTAGTTCTCATAGCACGTGTTTTCTTTACAAGCAAAAAATCTGAATCAGCTCAAGGGTTCAGAAAATGCAAAGGAGATTATTTTATGTATGAAGGGGAGGAGAGGTTTGAGACTGCTTACCATCATCTGACATAAATATACCGTTTTAACACCATTTGTATAGCATCAAATAAGTCCACATGAGACTCCATAATGGAAAGGGATGGCAATGGTGGAAAAAAACTTTGAAAGCACTATGGGAATGGCTCTTAGACAACAGTCTCAAAGTTGTGTCAATTTTTTTTCTTAATGTAGTAAACCATGCCATTAACAGCCCCCTCATAAAATAAATGAATAAATAAATAAATAAATCTCCATGTTTCACTCCATAATTCTGTGCCCCTTTGGCTAGCACATGGACATGGACATTTTAAATCTCAATGACAGGTTTCAAATTACATCCTTAATTCTCAATAATAAAGTGTCCAACAACTAAATCAGTGCAAATTTAACAGCATAATAATCTGCAAAACACTTCCCTGTAGCTGTAGTAAGCACTGCCAGCATTACCCATAGTATTTGTCATACATGATACAGTAACAGTCAGAAATGGCTGAGAGGGCTCTATATACATACAAGAAATTATGAGAGTAGAAAGTTTTTTTACAGATTACCATGATTTAACCACGTCTAGAATGTCTTTGGAAGTTCTTTTTTTACCACAACAGGATGCCTGGGTTTTTTATAGTATAGTCAAATATCTGTCAATGACATTTTGTGAATGTTTCCAACGAGATCAATCTTTATTGTCTTCTCCTGAGAAATGGCTGAGAGGGCTCTATATACATACGAGAAATTATGAGAGTAGAAAGTTTTTTTTTACAGATTACCATGATTTAACCACTTCTAGAATGTCTTTGGAAGTTCTTTTTTTACCACAACAGGATGCCTGGTTTTTTTATAGTATAGTCAAATATCTGTCAATGACAATTTGTGAATGTTTCCAACGAGATCAATCTTTATTGTCTTCTCCTCTACAGCAATCAATATACTATGGATTAATTTCATCAGTTTACCTGCATCGTGTTGCATTAATATGCATTTTTCAGATTATGGTTTTGCTAATTAAATCAGAAAATATACCAAATAGCATACAAGTACACAATTTTTATTCTAATAAGAGTTACCCGTATCTCAAAGTGAGCTTCTTTACATCCACTTCTTTAAGCATGATTGCAAATGATATACAAATAATCTTACAGGCAGGTTAATAAAATCTGTCAGCAGAAAATATTTCTGAGTTTAGAAGCTTCCTGCTGCAGGAAATTAGATCTCATCTCAAACTAGCAAATCACAATGTTTTGACAAAACAGTGTGCTTTCATCTCTGAAACTTGATCTTCCCTTTCTATTAATATCCTCTTCAAAGAAATAGTTTTAATATGATGGTGTGTTCCCTAAGGAAAGAAGTTCATTTTCACGAAGGAAAATGTTCTAGCCAATCTAGCCATTTGATGTAAATCACAGCTTTTATTTATTTTTAATGGCTTCACTGTGGTGCTTTTCCCTAAATTATCTAAGAAAGACACGACACTTTATAATGTCATGTGTGTCATTACCATCAGTGCTGAAGCACTTTCCATACATTTCCTTAGAAACCACTGCTACCCGAGAGGATCGTGTCTGAACAATATCCAGATTACGTAATATTCATGACATGAATATAAATCTCATTAGCAATCTCTCCACAGTAACTTGTGCAGACTGACGACACAAAACAACAAAGGCATCATATATAAATCTCACTCACGCAAGGGACACAAAGCGTACCTTAAGAAGAGTGCCTCTGCCGATGGTGCATTTTTCCTTGGGTATTTCAATGTTTTCGCCTCCGTCAAGAGATCGTAACTCGACGCCGGACATTGCGGCTGGACAGACTGTCGAATGAATGACGAGAAATGAGGTCACGCACCGGTATGTCGCTTTGGCTATATTTCCATTGAAATGAACTCCACACTCTGAAATGAAGCATATCAAACGACTTTCGTTGAAACAAAGAGGAATCTCAAGTGAAGAAATGGTTAATATATGCATGCATGAGGGAGAAAATAAGATATTTTAGTCGCACTTACCTCAAAGGCACCTGCAAGCTACTCGGCCATGTTGTTTTGTTTTTTAAAGTGCATCGCCTTCTTGTCTCTGAATACTAAAGAGTGTCTCAGCTAACACAATGAGGAAGGTAATATATCTTATCAAAGATTTTTTGTCGTTTTCGTCGTAGAAAATTTTCGTTTTAAAATAACCAAACAAAGTGTTAAGAAGGTGTTTCATATCTTTTTCCCGGTTTCTAACAAAATATGAAATAACAATTTAGCTTGTCACCTTGATCTGTTATGAACCTACTGAAGTAGGCTATACTACCACTAGTTCTTTAATAATAATAATAATAATAATAATAATAATATTATTATTATTATTATTATTATTATTATTATTATTATTATTATTATTCACACATACAGAGTTGTGAGATAGGGTCATTTGTGTGTGTGTGTGTGTGGGGCAACATTATCACTTGCCCTGTTGATCTTTGAAGTAAGAATATCAACTAAATAACGATTTAAATTCTAGTAGACTGTGTAAGGCGATTTTGGAAAATTTGTTAATCGAGTTTTAAAATATTTACAATGGGAGACAAGAGAGGTGGATTATATTCTGAAGCCGATCAAGATGACAGCCGGGAGTGGTTCAAGCATTGTGATTTTTCTTTGGTATTGTCTGTTTTATGAAAGTGACGGACAACTAACTTTTATCGTATAAAGAATTCATTAAGATCGTTTATTATATTTCCTTATCAAGACGATGGCAAAAGCATCTGCAGTAATATATTTTTGATAACAGATGCGCTTGTTCAACAGCCGGGAAATTAGAAAAACTGACCCAAGTTTCTGCCGACTGAGCGGCGGAACGCTCTTAACTCTTAATCCCGAGTGTACGGGTACACCTTAAATATTTCACTTTAACTATGTTTCAAAGGCCCTACAACCTGAATCTATACAATGTGACCACATACCTTCATTGTTTACAAATGTTAATATTTCGAGCGTTCATGATAAATTCGTGAAGCCATGTATCTTCAAGTAAGCAAGAAATTTATTATTATTATTTTTTTTTAGAAAAGAGAATTACTTTAAGTTGAAAAATCTTTGTGTGAAGTAATAAACGACGAAGTCATTATAAAGAACGTCGCTGTCTCACCTATAGCAATTAATCACACAAATCGCAACAACAGCAAAAATATTTTCTCTCAACTGACGCTTTCTCGCCCAAGCTAACACACCATATCCCTTCGTTAACTCGTGGTGAATTCTATGCTACTGGTCCTTTCCGGTGGACTGTAGACAGATTCATTGTTTGACAGAGAACAGCAAACTTGTTAATAACTTCAGTAGTCATATGAACCGGCAAATTAATCCATTTTCTCTTCCCTGCGACTATGAAAATATTCATATCTATGATGGAAATGACAAAAGGCACGTTGATAAACTTTTTAAAAGCGCTCTTCATTACTGTTCTCTCATGATCAATTCCATTCGTCTTATGCAATATGGAATTACACAAATGAAAATTTAATACAGAATTACATTAATTTTAGATTCTTCCATCTCCAGACCCACATTTGATGTTGAGTGGTGAGAGTCAACAATAGCAGTATTCACGGATAATACATACATGTATAAACCATTGCAGTACTCAACCTAATGCTACATTGGATACACTAAATACTAATTCACGGGACGCGTAAATTTAATCAAAGTACGCACCAACTATAAACCTCATTAAAGTCTCTAATTCCTTGTGTAAAAATTAAATTAGGTTGTAATTAGTGGTAATGTGAAAATGTAGCCTACCTAAGTAAGCCTTTGCGCTACCGTTCGTCTGTGGTCAATATGAGCTTAATAAATGAACAGAGTTTTCTGTTTTCCTCTTTGAAACAACGTCAGTATATACACGAAAGTCCCTAAATACAAAATCAAAAGTGTTTACATTGAGTTGACAGCTGATCGGGAAAGTCACTTTTTTCCTCTAACTGTAAATACCATTTCTGACTTCAGTTTCCTATTTACTTAATTTCAAAAGACGAACTGCCCAACGGCGAAGCCTCGGAACCACCTCCCCTTGTATCTCCCCGCGCACCCATACAACTCCTTCAGTTCCCCGCGGTCTATTGCCTCCTGCCACACCTGCCTCGGTCCTTTACAGAACATACTGAGACAGTACAAATCATCCATTATGACCAGATTGTGTGTTTTGTTTGCCATCCACCTCATGAGCTGATAATCTGCTAAAGCTTCTTCATATCTATGACCACCATCGATGATAAGGAGCTCACAGGTTTGTTTGGATTTCACGTGGGATGGTAATGTTTTTCTTGTGTCCCCCATAACCATCTTAAAACCACCCGGGAATGTTTTTTCGAAGAATGATTTAATCTCCGGAGTAATGTACATTCCGAAATCGTAATTAGTGAGAGAAATATTGGGGTTTGACAACAAGAGAACCATGGAGCTATACCCCACGTTGAACCCCGTCTCACAGACACGATTTATAAAAGGCGCCTTCACAACTTCTTCGTACATGTCCGCTTGCACTCGGCTCCTTCCGATGCTGCCTTCACAATGGTCGCCACAAGCGTGTAGTGCCGCTGCCGTAAGGACTTTAAATTCTTGGAGTTTTTCGGATTGCCAGTCTGTGGTAAATTTCGGTAGCCACTGATGGGGTATGAAATCTTTTCCACAACCTGTGGCCGTGCGAAGATTCGTCCTCAGGCAAAACATTGAACTCGTCCCTCTGTTTTCGTATATATAATCCGAACATTTAAAATAGTTTGTCTTCAATAATGGTCTGTTTTTGGGTTTGTTTAACAGTTTTCCGATGATCTCGTTTATTTCGTTCGACTGTCTTTTTATAAGGGCACACAACGTGACAAAGATTATGATAAAAGTAATCACGGCTATGTTGACAAGCGGGCTCCGTGAAATGATCATACTTGCAATAATCCGGATGTGGTACGTCTGGAAATGAAACGCAACAAAAATCAGTGATATTGGTAGTAATATATATATATATATATATATACAGGTACACAATGCTGGAATTACATTTATAAAGTATAGTAAAATATGTTTGCTAACCCATCTAGAAAGAGTAAAAGCTCAAGTGAAAATGTCTGAAAACCGCTTGTCCTCGTATGTTCGGGTGCATCAAAAAGCAGACGACAAACATTTTAAATATTTAAACGGACATCTATATAAGACAGTGTTCCAGTGCGTTTATGCCTGCAACCATTTATTAACCCATCCACAACAGTTTTGTTCCATATTATTTTGATAAATAATAAACAGTCTGACATTTGGGAATATCTCTTTTTTAATCTGCTGAGTTACATCATTGGAAAAGCTGTTAAAAATTGGGGTTTAAATCTGTTTTTCATTCAGATTCTAACCCTGTTTAGAAATCAAATATTGACATTTTTTTCAAAGATTGAGGGCAACTGTTCATTCAGAAAACAGAAGGCTTATGCAGCAACGAAATAGAAATAACACCTTTTTGATCGGTAACATTTATATCCACCTGACGTCCGACATCTTGGATCTTAAGTTGATACAAATGTAATATGAAATGTGCTCCTATGAAAATGCCTCTTGAATCATGCAATCTCTCTTTTAAAAAAAATTTCAAAATGTTTCAAAATGTTTCCAACGTCCAAACAAAAACAGTTTTGTATACACTAATTATTATCATCGATAATGCCAAAATTGTATCCACCGAGAAATGATTACTGCAATAACTTGACACGTCAAGAAAAATAACGAAAAAAATACCATATAAACAACTTGAAACCAGGCAACTGTACCATATTTCGCAGATTTGACCAGTAAAAATTTGTAACAGAAATTACAACATGACAAACAAGTACTTGCTTTTCTTCTGCGGTGAATCCTAATATTCCTGAGATATACACTCGTGATCCCAGATCTCGGCATAGCATCGACTAGGAACCATTGTTAACTAAATGCGGGTTGCTATGTTCATTCTTCCTGTATTTCTGATGCCTAAAATCACGGTAAAGTATTTTTGAAATGTGGATTTATAATTCATAACGTAAGCATTCGCTTTTTAAATTTAAAAATAAGTTGAGCCATCTGCTGGTGATGTCACGTTTCAATACCTGAATGTGGTGCAATCTCCACGACATAACCTCGTTTTGATCAGTTCACTATTTTCAAATACGTTTTTAACGTTGAGTGGTTCCTCTTAGTTCATCCCCGGGCGTAAAGATAAAAAGGGTAAAATGCCATCATTTATGTCTGGGTCTTTGTTGTCTTTTACTTCTTAGTAGTTAGAAATAGACGCCAGGGTTCTTTTTTACGTGAGGATTGTGTGAGGATTATTTGTTTGTTTGTTTGTTTGTCTGTCTGTCTGTCTGTTTGTTTATTTTTCTGCCTGTCTGTCTGTTTGCTTGTCTGTCTGTCTGTCTGTTTGTTTGTTTGTTTGTTTTCGAGGGAGGGGTAACTATGGCTACCAATGCTTTTTAAAAATTGTTTTCTTTTTTTAGTCTTATTTATTTTTTTCTTGTGTATTTAAATTTTTTATGACATCATTTTCTTTGTTTTTGAAAATCTTATCTTGTCTGTTTCGATTTTCAGTCTCGTCTCATCCTGTAGGTAAAAGTGAACTTGCACTGAAGTCCGCACACACGCATGAACGCGAACACACACGCACGCACACACACACATATGAAGGCACACACGCACACACACACATACACACACACACATTTATAACGTGAAGGAAAAAGGAATATCAGTATCTCACCAGCATTTGAGAAATCTCGTATTAGTTTATAGACAAAGACCCCTGTGACTGCCACGGTCATGAGAAACCAAGGGAACAGATGGCTTAAAGACATCTGAAAATAACCAGGTAAATTTCACAATTTTCATAACTGAGATCATCGAGCCCATACAATAAAAATACTTCATTCACTAAAAGTATCTTAAACTATTTTTGATTCTTAACAAGAATATGTTGTCTGTTTTATGAAAGTGACGGACAGCTAAATTTTATCATAAATCGTATTAAGAACACACTAAGATCGTTTATTATATTCCCTTATCAAGACGATGGCAAAAGCATCTGCGGTAATATATTTTTGATAACAGATAAATCGTACCAGATGCGCTTGTTCAACAGCCGGGAAATTAGAAAAAGTGACCCAAGTTTCTGCCGACTCTTGAAACTCAGAATGCNGGGCGAAAATCGGTGCGCGCGCAGGATGTCATCCATAAAATTAAAAAAGTGTGGCCAAAGGCAAATACTTATTTGCCGACTAGCCCGGCCGATAAGAGAAGGGAGTCGGTTTTATTTCTTTCAATTGGAATTCATTAACAAATAATACAATACGTTGTGTGTAATATATATTTGTGCTTTGTTTTACTAATAGATTTTTTTTTTAATATACCATTTGAGTATCAAACTCAAATAATGACATATTGAATGTACTTAATCTTCTACCGATAAATTAACTTTGAACTCCGTTATTATTACTATTATTATACATTTCCGAAAAACTGTGCGTAAAACAAATCTCCTTAAGAATAACATGCCGCTCAGTAAAAACCATAGATAAAACTGTGCATGCGAAACAGTAAAGTCACTATGGAAAACTGTGTCTGTAGCTGCGATGCTAACTTATGCGAATCATCGCCCTATAAAATATAGATGCATGATATTCAGAGATCTAGAGTGACAGACCTCACTCTGAATTCACAAACCCAAATAAATATTTATAAAATAAATTTTTAGTGTGTCCTAACTGCTAAGCTGTCGGGCTAGAACTGAAGTGCTACTGCAAAGTACACCTAATAGTCACACCTGTGACTACTACTCAGCACTGTCACATGCTTGTGACGTAACGCAAAGACAATCATTTTTCACTATACGCTGTACCGTGAAAAATATTCAATCCTGAGTGTGCGGGTACATCTTAAATATTTCACTTTAACTCTGTTTCAAAGGCCCTACAACCTGAATCAATACAATGTGACCACATACCTTTATTGTTTACAAATGTTAATATTTCGAGCGTTCAAGATAAATTCGTGAAGCCATGTATCTTCAAGTAAGCAAGAAATTTTTTTTTTTTCAGAAAAGAGAATTACTTTAAGTTGAAAAATTTTTGTGTGAAGTAATTAACTACGAAGACATTATAAAGTATGTCGGTGTCTCACCTAAAGCAATTAATCACACAAATCGCAACAACAGCAGAAATATTTTTTATCTCAACTGAGACTTTCTCGCCCAAGCTAACACACCATGTCCCTTCGTTAACTCGTGGTTAATTCTATGTTACTGGTCCTTTCCGGTGGACTGTAGACAGGTTCATTGTTTGACTGAGAACTGCAAACTTGTTAATAACTTCAGTAGTTATATGAACCGGGCAAAACAACCCATGTTAACTTCCTTACGATCATGAAAATATGGTGAAAATGACAACAGACGCGTTGATGTATAAACTTTTTATCAGTTCACTTCATTACTGTTCTCTCATGATCAATTTCATTTGACTTATGCATCATGGAATTACACAAATTAAAATTTAATACAATATTAAATCAATTATAATTCTTTCTATCTCCATCCCCCACATTTGGTGTTGAGTGGTGAGATTCAACAATAGCAGTATTCACGGATAATACATGTATAAGCCATTGCAGTACTGAACCTAATGCTACATTGGATACACTGAATACTAATTCACGGGACGCGTAAATTTAATCAAAGCACACACCATTTATAAAGCTCATTAAAGTCTCTAATTCCTTGTTTAAAAATTAATATAGGTTGTAATTAGTGGTAATGTGAAACTGGGCCTTATAATACATGTAGCCTACCTAAGTAAGCCTTTGCGCTACCGTTCGTCTGTGGTCAATATGAGCTTAATAAATGAACAGAGTTTTCTGTTTTCCTCTTTGAAACAACGTCAGTATATACACGAAAGTCCCTAAATACAAAATCAAAAGTGTTTACATTGAGTTGACAGCTGATCGGGAAAGTCACTTTTTTCCTCTAACTGTAAATACCATTTCTGACTTCAGTTTCCTATTTACTTAATTTCAAAAGACGAACTGCCCAACGGCGAAGCCTCGGAACCACCTCCCCTTGTATCTCCCCGCGCACCCATACAACTCCTTCAGTTCCCCGCGGTCTATTGCCTCCTGCCATACCTGCCTCGGTCCTTTACAGAACATACTGAGACAGTACAAATCATCCATTATGACCAGATTGTGTGTTTTGTTTGCCATCCACCTCATGAGCTGATAATCTGCTAAAGCTTCTTCATATCTATGACCACCATCGATGATTAGGAGCTCACAGGTTTGCTTGGATTTCACGTGGGATGGTAATGTTTTTCTTGTGTCCCCCATAACCATCTTAAAACCACCCGGGAATGTTTTTTCGAAGAATGATTTAATCTCCGGAGTAATGTACATTCCGAAATCGTAATTAGTGAGAGAAATATTGGGGTTTGACAACAAGAGAACCATGGAGCTATACCCCACGTTGAACCCCGTCTCACAGACACGATTTATAAAAGGCGCCTTCACAACTTCTTCGTACATGTCCGCTTGCACTCGGCTCCTTCCGATGCTGCCTTCACAATGGTCGCCGCAAGCGCGTAGTGCTGCCGCCGAAAGGACTTTAAATTCTTGGAGTTTTTCTGATTGCCAGTCTGTGGTAAATTTCGGTAGCCACTGATAGGGTACGCCATCTTTGCCACAACCTGTGGCCGTACGGGTATTCGTCCTCAGGCAAAACATTGAACTCGTCCCTCTGTTTTCGTATACATAATCCGAACATTCAAAATAGTTTGTCTTCAATAATGGTCTGTTTTTGGGTTTGTTTAACAGTTTTCTGATGATCTCGTTTATTTCGTTCGACTGTCTTTTTATAACGGCACACAACGTGACAAAGATAACGATTAAAGTGATCACGGC
Source organism: Lingula anatina (assembly GCF_001039355.2). The sequence goes on from NW_019773781.1 coordinate 558,200, forward strand.
TATGTTGACAAGCGGCCTCCGTGAAATGATCATACTTGCGATAATCCGGATGTGGTACGTCTGGAAATGAAACGCAACAAGAATCAGTGATATTGGTAGTAATATATACAGGTACACAATGCTGGAATTACATTTATAAAGTATAGTAAAATATGTTTACTAACCCTTCTAGAAAGAGTAGAAGCTCAAGTGAAAATGTTTGAAAACCGCTTGTCCTCGTGTGTTCCGGTGCATTAAAAAGCAGACGACAAATATTTTAAATATTTAAACGGACATCTATATAAGACAGTGTTCAAGTGTGTTTAAGCCTACAACCATTTATTAAGCCATCCACAATACTTTTGTTCCATATCATTTTGATAAATAATAAACAGTCTGACATTTGGAAATATCTCTTTTTCTAATCTGATGACTTATATCTTTGGAAATGTTTTAAAAAATTGGAGTTTAAATCTGTTTTTCATTCAGATTCTAACCCTGTTTAGAAATCAAATATTGACATTTTTTCAAAGATTGAGGGCAACTGTTCATTCAGGAAAAAAGAAGGTTTATCCAGCAACGAAATAAAATAACACCTTTTTGATCGGTAACATTTACATCCACCTCATGTCCGACATCTTGGATCTTAAGTTGATACAAAGGTAATATAAAATGTGCTCCTATGAAAATGCCTCTCGAAACACGGAATCTCTCTTTAAAAAATACTTTCAGAATGTTTCATGATGTCACTTACGAGAGACAATCACCAACGTCCAAGCAAAAACAGTTTCTTATACACTAATTATTATCATCGATAATGGCAAAATTGTATCCACCGAGAAATGATTAATGCAATAACTTGACACGTCGAGAAAATTAACGAAAAAATACCATATTAACAACTTGAAACCAGGCTACTGTACCATATTTCGCAGATTTGACCAGAAATAATTTATAACAGAAATTACAACATTACAAACAAGTACTTGCTTTTCTTCTGCGGTGAATCCTAATATTCCTGAGATATATACTCGTGATCCCAGATCTCGGCATAGCATCGACTAGGAAACATTGTTAACTAAATGCGGGTTGCTATGTTCATTCTACCTGTACTTCTGATGCCTAAAATCACGGTGAAATATTTATGAAATGTGGATTTATAATTCATAACGTAAGCTCAGCCATCTGTTTGTGATATCACGTTTCAAGACCTGAATCAGGAGCAATCTCCAAGACCTAACCTCAGTTTTGATCAGTTCACTATTTCACTATTATACAACAGCTACAGCGAAGATTCGACTTGCTTCAGTCAAATACAAAGAAGGAATGGCGTGTTGGGCAAGCAAACACTCATTTAAACAATTCAATGACAATTTATATGAAATACAAGGTTGTATATCAGGATATGTTTGATTTCTGATCTGAGTTTTAAATATTAAATAAGATATTCAGGTAAATCGCAAATTTATATAACAACAAGTGCACCGAGAAGCTACTTTGCTAAACTGCAACTGTATAACTTAATATTCCCTTTTTCGCTATGCAACTACTTTAAACCTCACACAACTTGAAATTTATAAAGTAATGAAACTTTTATAACAAAAAAGGCGAAATTTATAAAGTAATGAAACTTTTATAACGAAAAAGGCAATAAATCTCCGCCCCTGTAGAAAACAATATGCTCAAAAGTGCATTTAGAATTCGTTTGAGTATTCTTTACAGTTGATATTTGATAAAAAGTGGGGACCAGCCCCATGTCACCAATCCACTCTACCCTGAGTAACTGTGGAACAATCCAGAGGAACATATGTTGCCTTGTGAACACGTGAGGGTAACTGACATAAATAAACTGGGTATGTCTTCTCAATAAACAATGGTGATTTTAAAGCAACAGAATGAGACCGGTGTTCATGTAAATAACGAAGTGTACCGCTGGGAGAGTATTAGCAAGTGAGTTCCTCGTCTAGCCAGCTTGGTTTACCGCCATTTAGCATTGAGGAAGATTGCAATTGCACTAGATATGTGAAATTCAGTTCATTCAGTTCATTTGAGAGATAATTTTTTTAAAAAATAATGTTCCCGCTATTCGTTTGGTTGAGGCACTTGAATAATATGCTCATTAACCCAACCATTTTGCATTTTGTAAAAAGAGGTATACGCGTGAATTGTTTGTAAATAAAACGGCAGTTATTTCCTCTTCTTAACGTTGCGCGTCCTCCCCTTATATACAATTCGATCTTTTCAAGCGCTACCAAAAAGCAAAGCTTTCATTTTGCTGACATGGCCATGTTTAAGCTCACTGCCACTTTCCAATTTATGGCAATTGCCTTCTTGACAATTGCCTCCTTGAGTTGTAGGTGATCCAATGGCGTTACAGTGTGTATTGCGGTGGCCAGTGCCACTTTCTGACTTTTCTGCTAGAGTAATGTCATTAGTCATCGACTGTTGCGGTAAAACTGGGATAATGTCATCATAAATATATTCAAATGCTTCTTCCGAGTCCTGCTCAGAATTACAGACACCAGAATTGACTTGTATACTTTCGCACCGCTCTGTTCCTAAATTCTGGACATTGCTAGAAGCATAACAATTGACCCCGTGAGTGACTCCGCTGACGTCTTGGTGGCGACAACGGGGCAGGGCCACAGGTCGACGTGTTTTTACAGCGTTCGCCTTACCGCTTTGTTCCTGCTCGTTATTTGTGGCGGACGCATCATCATGCACTCCCAAAACTGATGAATTTGCATAACCTGGCAGTGAGTGGGCACTGCGCTCCACATCACCCAAAAGTGACGATTCCACTGGCTCAGAATTTAGATATATGTGACCCTCGTCCCTCTTCATTTTTTTGACGAATGGTGACAAAACTTTCCGGAAAATATCATTAGCACACTTTGGATTATTTTCAGCTGTTAATGGAACACTCGTGGAAGGGACAACATTAGTAGGGTCCATGTAGACTGGAGGCCCGAATATCGATGTAGAGTGGTTCTCTGCTGCGGCTCTGGGTGATTCTGCTCCGATCGACTCCGGCAACGGTCTCTGCTCCACACGCTGTAATATGGAGAATACTGACATGAGACTCTGTGCAAGTGACTGACAGGATAAAGAATACTCTGGATATTAACATTCAATGCGTTTCTGGTGAATAACACTATGACATTTTCTACAAAGAGATTGGAACGCCGCAAAATAATATTGTGAGCAAAGTCAATCGCATCTATTGGTACCGGTGCTAAATAAATATTACAAGCTAAACCTTTTGGAGTAGAGAGTGGCCGTAAGGGTAAACCTGTTCATTATATTGACTTATAAACTTTAGAGATAAAAGCAATTAGAGTTCCATCTGTTATAATTTGTAGAAAATGAAATCTTGCATACTTTACTCATGAATTTCCTATTGTTCTCTCGCATGTACTGCAAAACGTACAAAACAGCAAGTGTCTAAAAAGAATAATAACATTATATGTTAATTGCACTACATTATCAAACTCATATATTAGCTTTGGCACAATTTTATATTTCAATATCATCCAACTGTCGTTTTTGATCCCATTTAACTTAATGACACATTACTTTGGTGACATCTGTATGTATTTTATATCAATCATTTCAAGGCGTCTTAAACTGCAAATAAGTAAAAATAAAACTTACGTTCACAGCAACCGCAATAAAAGATATAACGAACCAAGTGATGTTGATCGGCTTGTCGCGAAATCTATGATCTATCGAAAAGATAAAAAATTGTCAATATTTGATATTTAAAATGTATCAAGAAACAGCAACATTCGAAAACAAAAGATCCTAAATGAAATATATCAATTCAAGCATAATCATGTTCATTTAAAATTCACATCAGTGTCATTTGATCGTATTTGAATTTATGTACGTGTGCTTCAGTCGCTCTGTGATTTTTTTTCACATTGTTGACATAGACAGTTATTATCAAACATTTGAATTGCTTCGTTTTATATTCACTATTTTTCTATTTCTTAACCCTTCTCTCTACCCACGTCCGCACACACGCGCGTACACATTAACGCGAACACACACGAACGCACGGGCACATATACGAAGGCACACACACGCACACACACACACTCACACACGCACACACACAAACATTTATAACGTGAAGGAAAAGGGAATATCTGTATCTTACCAGCATTTGAGAAGTCTCGTATTAGTTTATAGACAAAGACGCCTGTGACTGCCACGGTCATAAGAAACCAAGGGAACAGGTGGCTTAAAGACATCTGAAAACAACCAGGTAAATTTCACAATTTTCATAACTGAGATCATCGAGCCTATTCAATAAACAATACTTCATTCTCTAAAGGTATGTAAAGCTGTGTTTGATTCTTAACAAAAAAGTTGGAAAATTGGGCCGTTTTCATACACTGACGTCATTGACTTGGGGAAACCTATACGCACTGTATAAGCACTGCACTGCACTGTGTTAATATAGCAGATGGACGTCTCATGACTGCTGACTAATCTCATAACGCTAATACAAAAATTATAAATGATCCTCGTGACCTGTAAACGCTACAGGTGCACTGAGAAAATGCTATAGATTCCTCATTGTATTTTGACGGTACACCCTCTTTTCAGAGATCATCTTACCTTAGCTATGCCCCTGTAAAAAAGAATGGTGCTCAGTATCCAAAAAGAGAGAACAACGATGTCTAGAATTAACATTGCAACCTCCAGAGCGGTATCCTGAACGTGGCCGCCGTCTGAAACGTGAAATGGCGTCTGAAATGGCGTCTTTAATCCATTAACAAATAACAATAAATAAGTGACAATCATGAAAGTGAATTTGTTTTCTTAAAAACGAAATCTTTATACTGTCAAATAATTTCTACATCTTACGCACTTAGTTATAAATGGAAGTAATATATCTTTCTCAAAGTATGTGGGTTTTCTACTGCACTTATTCTCAAATGAACATTCTCCAGCTTAATGTGTCCTTTGGTAAACAAAAATAAACAAAACCCCGTTTAAAAGCTACAAACGCATTCAACCATTTCAAAAAGAAAAAAAAAAACCATAAGTTAAAAATTAGAGCAAATGAAGACTCCGTCTGAATATTCTCTTCCAAAATTTTATATAAATACATCCTTACGTCTAATCTCCACGTATTCCAATGTTATTCTCATTCACATTTTAAATCATTTTTCCCACCACGTACCCTCCGCCGCTTGCCCCCCTCCATAGTGTGGGGACAAGACACCCACTGAGTCACGCAGGACGTACAACACGGCTCGTAGACCGAGGACCAAGGACCCACACACCTGAAGACAGTCACGTATACTGAGATGATGCATATGTGTAATTTACTGGTGAATATTACGCCTAAGGCTGCTACGTTTCCACGTGGTTTGACAGGTCTTAAAGCCATACAGGTTTAAGACGTGCTTATAATAATTATTTTGCCTTTTTTTACAGTTTATCAAAAAAGAAGTGGCGTCTTAATTCAAAGGTAGAACATGAAGTTGTTTTTAAGATTTATTGCCAATGATACCCCTTGTACCTTTTCTTTGTTTACCTTTTTCATTACATAAATTTGGATAAACGAGAAAGAAAAAAATATCGTTGTTTACATTTTTAAAAAATTTTTGACCAAGGTTTGCTTTCCCTATTCTTTTACTTTACTCTTACTAATCTTACTTTATACTCTCCTATAGTGTAATTTGCAAGGGACATACGTACAATATACCTATATTGTTATGGTTGATAAGGCACGGTATTAAATTTGATTTCTGTGAGACTATATTTAAAAAAAAATCAATATTTTTGTTGAACATATTTATCGACCACTCCGTATCTCATATATATACAGACACTTACCAAGCTCCAAATTGCGATGACCCGAAGTTTCCTTTCTCCCGATCCCATCTTTCTTTGAAATGAACAGAGAACGATTTCTCCGCTTTGCCTGGCAGAGAAGATCCAACCAACTGACCCGAAATGTAATCAATCCACTGCTAAATCTTCATCAACTCAAAATTTACACATCCTCAGTCACCAAATTCATAACAAAACGAAGAAAACCCGACAGCATTCACTCCCCATCTTTCTCTCTCTTTTGTTCTGTTTGGGCTCAAGTTTGAGCTAACATTTTGAGATTGTTAGTGTGAAGTAAGCGGGATCACTTCCATTGTTGTCTATACATGATTGGCAGCGCGTTCAGTGCGTCGACTGAGTCACCAGGCTTCCACGTGCTTGCGGTTCCCTTCCGGTTATAGTATTTCCGTGAAGTATACCTGTAGTGGTTCACAGAACAAACAGAACAATATTTCTAGTATCATATCATCGAAATTGAATTAAATCGAATAACAACCCTACATGTCGGGAATTCCAGAGTTCATATGCGATGTGTCAAATATTGAATACGACCGAGGACACAACAACATGGCGTCACTCGGTGGAGATTGTTATTGTTTACACTTATATTTTAGCAAAGCTCCGTTGCGTTTTTCGCGAAAAAACGGAATTTTACACATTTCATTTTATTCAGATCAAACGGAAAATAATTTATTTAGTTAACGCATTATTAAGATAACATGTCTAACATCAATCACTGTGACAAAAGAATAATTAGGCTGCGCTATCTATAGTTCAACTTTACTTTTATATTTATTAATTTATATTTATCTTTAATATTTTACCTTTTTATGTTTTGAAAAAATATTTGGTACAAATTCATTATAAATATTAAATTCTTATTTATTCTTTTGCTTGTTTTCAAATCAAGAGGGAAAGTGTAAATCTCTTCTTTGTTCCATTCTATACAAGTTACTGGTAAAGCCGTGATGTGCGTACAAAAATACAGAAAAAAACTTATCTCCAGCTTAAACATTCATCTCTTTTGTGATCTTTTGTAGACTTCGCCATAATTCTCTTCTTTCTCACAGTGTCAACCTGAGATCACTAGCAACTTGACACCATGCCTGAACATTATAGGCTGGCATCGTCGCCCAGGCGGTGCGATCTTAATAATAGTGGTGCGCTGATCCGTGCTCTTGTTTCCCTGCGCTTTTCCCAGCTCGCTGACACTCTGAATTACGAGGTCAACCACTGAAACTGGTCCTGAATTTCACAGCATTTTTTCCCAACATGTTTTACTTGCGGTGTTTATAATTCTTGGATAAAGATACAATTATTTGCTTGTTTAATAACTGTAATTTAATAAAATCGCTACCTTTTAATTTCAAGTAATATTAATGATATCTAAAAAAACATTACGAGAGAGAGAGGACGGAATTTATTCACACGGAAACTCGAGGTGACAGGCTCTTTGATAGCACACACACCATCCGTTCTTCCGTGGCCCAGAAGTTCAACAGAAAAACTAATTGAGGGCATGTGGCTGCTGGTTAACCTACAAGTCTGGGCTGTTAGTCGCTATTTGCTGTAATAAAGCTCATTGATGTGAAGGATGGGAAAGTGTGGTCACGGTTATATACTGCTGTACTACAGTACTGCCTTTTTTCTTTCTCCATTTCCGTGGCGTTTACTGCAGTGTTCGCCAAAGGCTGGAACTTTCTTCAGTTATATTTATATCTAATTTCATCTGTCGATTTATTTGTCTATATTGTTATTTATTTTCGGAATTTCAGAATTCTTGACGGAAAAAAGTGAACTTGCAAGGGTTTGTAGGGAGTTTTTGGATGTTTTGGTATCCATCATAAGACTTGGATGGGACCAGACTATCCTCACGAGAGAGAAAAAATTCGTAAACCATTTTAACGAACTCTCCTTGTATATTCATTTTCACAGTTCATACAAAAGCCAATTCCAGAAAAAAAGAAAAAGAATCTAAAGTAAAATTCCTATTCTCTACCAGAGCCCAGCTGCGTGATGACATCATTCTTTTTTTAATAATTTCTCAGTTCAGAAAAGTGCAGAGCAACAGAAAGAGGAAAATCTTAGAAAATCTAGTGAAACAATCACGGCCCTGTTAGAGGGTAGTTTATTTATAAATCCCAATCCTTAGTGGGTAAATTCTGGAACTTAGCACAAAAATGTAACGATTTTGATGCAAAGAAAGCTTTTAAGTCCAAGCTCGATTTTCTTACCTTTAAAGAGCAGAAGTTTAGCCATCACACATACACGAGATCGGTTTTTCGAAACAAAATTAGAGAAAATTTGACGTAATGTTACCCGTGTTTAAACAACTCCCTGTTGCATACTACACACAATCCCCAGTATATAACAACGCACTGAATCTGTAATATACTGAACAATTTTTATTAAACTGTGTGGTGTGTGTATGTGATAGAAAAGGAAGTAAACACCTGCAGTTAAAGCACAAAACCCATATAGCGATTTTTCAAATAAAAATCTCTTGGTGACATAAAGTGTGTGTTTAAATATACAATAATATATTATAATAATGTAATTGTTCATTCCTTCTACCATAAATCTAACAATAGTTAATGGCAGATTGGGGTGGGTTTGGATATGTCTACATGTAGGTGGGGCTAGAACATGTAATAGAATGATAAGCTTTTCTTCATAATCTGGAGGGGGAACAAAACTTTCATATAAAAACCCGTGTAGCCGCCTGATTGTCAGATATTTGACTGCATAAATAAATACATCTGCTCCGTCCCTACAAACAAATGTACACACTGTTTATATCTAATATTGAAAACGTTTATCTTAGATCATTATAAATGTGATGAAAACATTTCATAAGACAGTCCCTGAGCCTAAGTACGCATAAGAAGACATTTTATTAAGTGAACTTAAATACGTCCATCTGAGCCTATCAAATAAATATGTGGACAAAGCCACGTTTTTATTCTATTTATTTATCTATTTTTGTGAAGATATTGTTTTATCGGTCCGGAAATCAACATTTTCTTTTCTGTACTCAGCACACCGCTCCTTGTTACGCGTAACAGGAATCCGACAATTGAAGTTCCAGGCATGAAAATAATAACAGATTTTCAAAAAAGGACAACAAAAGCTTGAATAAAACCTAATTCTCTACTGAGAAAATAATGAGGATGTCCGCACTGGTAAATGATTATAGTAATAAGGCAGAAAATAAGCAAGTAAACAGGACGTTACGCCAGCTAATCCGACAATGTCAGAATATCAAAATTAATATCAAAATAAGCACAGCAGAGAGTACGTTTGTCCCTATCAAACACTGTTAACGATACATGGACGCAGTTTCATTGTTACATACGTGAATATGTTTTCCGCTGTATAAATATAGGCCCCTATATCTTTTGAAAAATCATGAATTGAAAAGAAAATTGTGTAAAAAGTGTAAAATTGACCAGCAATAAACAGAAAATTCACAACAATATGTATTTCTTGAAAAAACATAAAAAATAAATAAAATCACATAATAGACGTAAGATGAAGATGTAAAAGGCCAGAAATGTTAAAGATTTTGGACGTTTTCGCCCGCGATGCAGCTTTTGCCATAAAAGTAAAAATAATTAATCAAAATTTAAGCAATAGATTGTGAATCTTTCATTGAATGAATATGCATTCATTCCCGCATCCATTCAGGTTTCCATGATATTTTATCCCCGTCTCTACTGCTTTTCCTGCCCCTGGTCGCCATCCCGCCGAGCACTCTCCAGTACATCATCCACCATGCCCCGCCTCGAAGTGACCAGTTTGTCCAAGTCGCACTCGTTAGGTGGCGCCACCTGAGCGCGGAGAAACTCCACCTCTTTACCCAGCAGCTGGCGATCTCTCATCAGACTGCTCTGCTTGGCCAGCAAGTCCAGTATCTGAAGAGATAAATATGAAAAAATGGACGCTTCCGTTTGGTGAAATAAGCTTAAAAAAAAAAAAAAAAACACCTCACATTCTGCCCAACACTGAAAGAAGTTTTAGGAAGCGTGTGTATGGGCAGATTCAGAACACGTCCCGGACTAGGCCTAACAGTTTCGACCAACTTGAAAGCTTGTCGCATAATCCCCAAAAGACAACTAAATAGACTCCTCACAGGGATTACGCGGTAAGCTTTCAAGTGGGTCAATCATATTTGACCTGTGGATCTGTTAGTCTGCGAAACAACTTTGGATGTGAATGCGATCTATGAGATTTTGTGCCAAAAAGGAAACAGTAAACTTATTTTTCAAAGGTATCTACAAAATTCGTTAGTATTTGCCGGATCACTCAAAATACATTCTACGTATTTCACTTCGCCAAAAAATGAATTTTCTGTACAAGAAAAAGTAAGTTCACTACAAAATGACGGGGAATGTTGAACGACGGTGAAATGAAATCCTCCAGGCTGTCTTAACAAAGAGCAAGAAAGAGAAAAAAGTCGCTTTAGCATTGGCGACTAGTAAATAGAATAGCAGATAATAAACTAATAAGAATAAACAACCTAACAGTGAAATAAATTACCGTTCAAGAACCGCTTGTAAATAAGGGTGCTTTCCCAGAGATTTAGATCGATCTAAAGATTAAGTCTTAGATCGACCTAACTCCCTGGGGGTTCAGGCTAAATTGCAGTCAGCCGAGCGGACACCATAGTTAATTACCCCCTTACAGCTTTTAGTAGGCGGGACAGACGCTTAAGCCGGCCAAGCTGACAGTAATCTAGTGAGACTCCCCACAGGGATCGATCCATAGATCGATCTAAAAATCTATGGAAATGGGGTGTAAGTTTTAATAAGTAAATAAATAACCCGATGTTGCTGAAAGCGCGTTATAAGATTGCGTAGCTTGTCTTGGTAATTTGCTCACTAGGGGACACATCATTATCTTGCTAGGAAGTGCAGTTACTGCCTATGCCATGACATTGCTCAGGTAAGTCTTTAACGTGACATATCCAACTCCAGGAGAGCTACGCCTAGCCCGACTGACGCTGCTCGAAAGTCAACTGTTTAGTTTCATCAAGGGAGTTTGTTAAATTTGCTCTGTTTCATTTTCTTGTGGGCTAACGTTGCGTTTTGAACAGTAAAAGCCCGTGGTCTGTCATCTCTTAACGCACTATAAGCACATAGAAGCCCGCGAGAGCGGAGATAAGACTTTTTACCGGTGCTACCTAGATAGAATGGCCTCAATTTACATTTTAATCGGTCGCGCAACGTGATTGATGTCTTTGCCCCTCCTCTGAGTTGTACTGCTTTGTAAATGGCCGACATGCTAAAAGATATAGACGGGCACGCACTTTGAGGATCGGTGCCAGAGTCGAGAGATAGATATATTTTCTTTATGTTTATGCATAGGTAAGCAAAATGATTGAGGATTTACGACCATTAGTTCAATTGAATTAATTTCATAAATTGTGTTGAGCAAATGCCAGCTCTTAGACACAACTTTTGAATTATCAGTCTTGTTATCTCAGTCACAGGGACCCACTCGAGTAGTTTGAGATCAAGGTTTACCAAAAATGTATTATTACATTATTCTTTATGACATTCCCATGCCAGATCTAAATTTATGGGAAATATAATACTGTCACTTGTCACTGAATAATGTAATTGTTGAAATGCACACCACTACACGAGGATCACTAAAAATTATGCTGGGACTAGTAACACAGCAAAGTCACTAGTCCCATAAGACCAGTGACCCAGAATTTCTGTTTCAACCCCTGATTGTCAGAATACCCATTTCATGGGTATGATTATTATTAAAAATACATAGGATGTATTGACATTTGAGAATTACTATATATATATATATATATATATATATATATGTTATTGTTCAGGTACATGTAAAGCACAAATCATTTCCAGCACATACAATCTACTGTAATTGTTGTCTTTTCAGGTCACCAACAAACTATGACAACAACAACAATGTTCAAGCCAGCTCACTTAGAGGGCACTGTTGACGATGTCTGCAGCTGCCAGATCTGCTTTGAAGAATTTAATCCCGATCGCCAGCCCAAGTTCCTCCCTTGCTCACACACTTTCTGCCTGGCTTGTATACAGAAGCATGCGGAGGCCCACAACTCTGTGGTTTCTGGTGCCAAGTTTCCCTGCCCAATGTGTAGACTAGATGTCTCTGTACCAGCCAACGGCCTGCAAAACCTGCCCAACAACATCTACATTGGGAAAGTCTTGGATGTGCTAGAGCAACAGAGTTTCCAGTCGTCTCTTTCGCCACTGTACGGGGACCAAGCACGTGAAGTGTGCGACATCTGTATGTTGGAGGGTCGGGTGAAAGAGGCAACTGTTCACTGCTTTGACTGCGGTAAGAAATTTTGCTTTGAGTGCACTGCAGAGCATACCAGTACAGCAGGGTTTGGGAACCATAAAGTCAACCTGGTGGTAAGAGATCAGGCAAAGTGTGACAGTCATCCACAATTTGACGTATCGACCTACTGTCGCGATCATGACTGCTGTGTGTGCGTCGCATGCACCATGAAACAGCACAAGACGTGCACCCTTATCTCTGTTGGCACTTTTATAGACGAAAAGAAAACCAGCATGGAGGCGCTGCTGGAGACGTGCAAAGGCAAACTTGGAGGTATGAACGAAAAGGTCAGCGCAAGCACGGCAAAGTTACGAGAGTTGAATGCGCAGATGGTGAAGTTGCAGCAGTGTATGGAGATAACGAAGGCCAACATCAACAGGGAGAGAGGTATCCAGGAGGAGCTGGTGGAGTCGGCCAATGAACTGACCCATGTGGTCAAATTTGCTGAACAGTCTCTGACCAAGGCCACCAGTGTGGAGGAGACAGTTATCACACTCTGCCCCTTGGAGAAGAGTCTTCAAGTTTACCTCAGTGATGGAACAATCCCAGCAATCCCATCCATCCATTCTCCCCCTGGACCAAAGACAGCTGTGGATGCTGCTCCTCTTGCTGAGGAAGCCCCCTATGAATGTGTGCGTGCGATGTGGCTACCTGATGATGTGGTGTATGGAAATGTGAGCTACGGTGACTGCTATGGCAGGAAGGGATCCACTGTTATATTTGATGTGCAGACTTCTCCAGATGGATTCACGGCTTTTGTAGACGTGGAAAACAGGCAACTTGGTTGGTAGATTGGTTTCTGTCACTGAATTTTATTTTTGTTGTATTTTTCGTTCAGATAAATTCCTCCAGAGATGAGTTTTAAGTTTTGATGCCGTTTGATATTTTGTTAGAGGGTATTTTTCAGCAAAACAAGCTTATGGATATTTATAAAATTTCTGTACTAAAATTATTACAGCTAAATGAAAAGTTACTGACTTAATTGGTTTGCAATAATTATATATTATAAAAACTTGTATCCTTCTTGTATGAATTGCAAATAATGTATTGAAAGCAAATTTATCTTGCATCACTGACATACTATCAAAGAATAGATTTGTTTTAATTCTTTTTCCATAATAATTCCAGTGATATTTGACCCAAAGGGCAAAGCCACTGTAGTCTGGAGACACTTGCAGAGCTGTCACATGGTTAACAGTGCCAGCAGTGGTGTGATTTCTCCAAGGTGGGCTGTAGAAATTAATACCATGTATCTCTAATACTGATGAGAGAGAGAGAGAGAGAGGGATGGGGGGAGCAGGATCTATTTACATTCTGGGTTAAGGTAGATGGTGTGGAAGGTTTTGCTGTATAGATACATTGTTTCTATTTCAGACTGTGTACCAGTGTAACATGGGTAAAGCTAGATGGTGTGGAAGGTTTTGCTGTGATCCTGTTGGAAACTGAACAGAAGAAATCGTGGCTGGGGGTGCTGGCAGGTACTGAAACACACCACAAACTCAAGGTGTTTACTCCACAGGGGATTGTCAGGTGAGAGACTGTATACAGGCATTAAAAACTTGCCCAGTGAACCCATCTAAGTATGTATAGTCTGTACATTATGCCACATCACATACTCAGCAGTGGCGGATTTAGAGGGGTATCAGGGCGTTCCTGTACCCCCCCCTTCAGGTTCTGGAAAAAAATCACACAAATGTTCCCCTTTTGATATTAGAATTTTGACTAGTTGAATTTCGAGTCCTTAACTGTACCATGACACCGTTTGCCTTCCAAAACACCCAACCCCACACCAAGGGGGCAAGGGTTGGCTTTGCATCCAAAGCCTGTCATTCTTTAAAAAAAAAACTGGACCCCCCTTCAATTAAAGCAATAATAACTCTTCCTTTGAGATTCAAAATTCCGCATGAAATACATTGTAAACAACGCATGGAAATATATTCTATTGTATTTTACCACTAAAACGGCCGTTATTGTAGTAAAACTAAAATCTGTGCTTGTCAATAGGGCTTTCGATGCCTTCTTCCCGGACATCAAGGCATTCGTTGCTAATGACGTAATGGTGTCACGCGGATTCTCGCGTTCATTCGAGACCAAAATAACATATGGCGCCAAACGCATTAATGCAGACGCAGACGTAAGTTGCGAGTTTTTGTACAGTGCGTCGGATAACGAAAAGCCCAGAATGGCACACATTGTGGATATTAATGTATTTTTAACAAAAAGACGAATATATCTCATGAATCTTATATAGTGTTGTTGTTGTCTGCTTTTCCCGCGGTTTTAAGTAGGTCAACAGTGACTATGCGATGTCAGAGAGAGCTCCATCAGTTAAAATCTCTTAAGAGATTTTAACAAAAAAACGTACGTTTAGGAAAAAAACCCTGGATTAACTTTGAATGCAGGAATGGGGTCGTTGACCATTGGTAAGTACGGGAAAATTGCCGTTTTTTCCGGGAAAATCCAATTTTTGGCCAAAACGAAGAGTTATTATGACTTTAATCCTGGATTTGCCCCCTGCTCAGCTGGTTTAATATACTGGTGGGGGCCAACTGAGGGACTGAATGCAGTCATTATCTTTGTATTTAAATGATTTGTATATGAAAAATATTCATAAAATATCTCATTGTCTCATATTGATTGTTGTACAAGTGCTGTTATCAACATTCAAACATTTGAAATGAATAGACTTAAGATTGTGGCATCATTTGAACTGGCATTAGCATTAATATATTCAAAACAAGTTTTATAATTATTTTTCAGGAAAACTGTTTCTCCGATATCTCATAGTGCTTTTTGCACAAATGCTGTTTAAAACATTTAAAAACTGACCTAACATTTGCAGCAGACTTAAGTGATAATATATTTAAAACTCGTATTATTGTTATTTTCCAGGAAAACTGTGGTTCTTGACCAGAAAGCCAGACTAGTATCCCCGTCTGGTTTGGCAGTAACCAAGCACCAACAAATCATAGTCTCTGACCTGGACAAGAACTGTCTGTTTTTCTTTGACAAATATGGTAACCTGGTACGCACCTTTGGCTCTTACGGTAATGGCGACGCCCAGTTTGATATGCCATTGTATCTATCGACAGACAAGGAGGCGCTGTACATTTCAGACAGTTTAAATAACTGCGTCAAGATGTTCACTTTTAGTGGGGACTTCCTGGGAAAGATTGGCAAGCCTTTTGGAAACATTCTAAACAGCCAGAGAAAACTTGACTCGAATTCCAGCAGCAATGGCAGCTCAGCAGAGGGTGAGGGGAGTCTTCTGACCCATCAGAGTACAAAGCCAGACAGTGAGCTTTATAGACCCGGAGGGGTGTGTATGTACAGAGACATGGTGATAGTAAGTGACACCGGAAACAACAAGGTCAAGCTCTTCACTAAAACGGGACAGTTTGTGCAAGTCCTGGCCGTTATGGAGTCCCCGCGAGGAGTGTGTGTGACCCGCGAGGAAAACATTGTGATATCGTATGGTGGGGTGTACAGTACCAACCATGGAGTAAAGGTGATTAACATTCCACAGGGGGATGAAGATGAAGACAGTGTAGAAGAGGAAGAAGAAACATAATGGCAGTTTTATTGAAATATCACTCTTTGTGGACAAGTAGAAATGATTATAATCAGGGGAGGGGGGGGATTACTTGTTTGTTATTAATCTGAAATGGCATTTGTGATGTCAGTGAAATATTATTTTTGAATGCAATATTTTTACATAATTAATTTGGTGAGACAGACTGCACCATCGGCATACCACATCATATAGAATCAGCTTTCAAAGTAAAATTTGATAGATGCATAGACCAGATTTGACTGGTATTAAATGAATAAGACAGAAACAAAAAAGTTTATTATTCAAGATTGCTACGCTCTTTAAAATTATTTGAACACATAAACATTCTAGCATAATACAACCTTTGTAAATATCTTGGTCTGATTTATATTACCTCCATATCAGATATCACAGCAATTACAGTTTTGTTTAATTTCCTGCCTGCTGTTGGTGAGAAGCAATTAGATTGTGCCAAAACAAAGAAAAATTTTAATTCACCCTAGTGCCACTTCGTTAATTACTTTCCTTTTTTGTAATGTTAATTATTTTGTTATAGCTAGAGTCTCTGAAATTTGGAAGTAAAAAAACAAAAACAAAAAAAAAAAAACAGAAGTATCTGACTGAATTGTGTATAGGGTGGAAAAAAAATCACAGAAAAAAAAAATCCAGATATCAGTTTTACCTGCTGTCCCTGATACTGGGCGTGTTCGTCCATCTGTGCAAGCCGTTGTCGCATTTTGTCATGCATTTGGCCATGCTGCACGTGCTGTGCCTCCATCTCTTTCAATCTGTTCAGGGTTTTCTCTAATCTTACGGATAGCTCTTCATTCAGGTTTTTAACCTGCCTCACTTCACCTCTAAACACAGAATTTTATATATTTTATTTTATAGTAATTTTAAGTAAAATATTAAAATTTGTCATATTAAATGATTGTGTTCATTATTGATTTCAAGGAATTAGGAGTATACAGAAAATATGTTTTTCTTGTTGGATATTTATCCTAACTCTACTACATTCAGTCTGAAAATGCATGCAAAAATTTTTTTGCAAATTTTTGACATATTTCATCAGATGTCTATTTAAACTCCCAAGACAGCATGATATATGCAAAACTGCAAAAGCAAAAGTAACAAAATGCTTCAAACGGGACAGTTTAAGCAAGCACAGGGAGAGACAGACCAGCTTGCAGACAGACATAGCAATCATGTTACTCAATGAGGAGAAAAAAAAATACCTGTATTTCTGTGCAGTCTGTTCCAGTTGGGAGGCCAATGTACGGCATTCCTCCCTGAGTTTGCCAATCAAACCGTTCTGCTGTTGCAGCATGTCTTCTGTCTCAGCATTGGTCAGAGCTAGGTGAAATAGAAAACAGAGAATGGATAGAGGTTTTGTGAAAGCAAATACAGGTGCTTTAATAAATTATCTATAAATCGTATGTCTTACTTCTTGGTTAAGTTTCATTTACCAGCAAGATATGCAGAAATGGTAAATTATCCCCCTTTTCTCACTTTATGCTATTTATTTCATTTATTACATTTAATTTAAGAACAAACTGTAACCAATCTTTGACAAGGCATCTTTGGTAATAATTGATATTATAATTATTCAGTCTGGTTAAAAAAAAGTGTGTCTCTACCATGCCTAGCCTCTATTTCCTCAATCAGTGAGTTCAGCTCCACCTCCCTCTGCTGTGCTCTCTTAGTGACTGTATGTAGCTCCTCTCTCCTGCCTTTCTCCATGCTCTCTTTGGCCATCTTACACAGCTGAGCCTGAATAAAGAGAGAGCTATTAGAAGCTGCTTAAAAGTTTTTTTTCTTAACTTTGAGAACATAAATGGAGGAGTTTCCATGCAGAAATATTTTTCGGCTTATTCCATTAAAAAATCTATTCATTCATTAAATGAAACCACCAACAAAATATGAGATGAGTAGCTGTAGATTGCTGAACAATGCCCTGCTTCCCTTACATCTTTTTCTATGGCCTGCATGTCTGTGGCCAGTGTGATGCACTCTTCCTTTGCATTCATTAATTCTCTTTCTGCCTGCATCAGCCGCCTCCTGACATCCTCCAGGTTTTCCTTCAATCTCGACTTTTCCTACAAAATAAATACCATTTGAAACATGTTTCAGAAGGTATTAAATGCCACAGATGTGTGCATGTGCGTGAGTGGTTATAAGGTATAAATCATAAACACATGTACATATGTGCTTCTTAGATTTAAGGCATACTGATATGTGAATCTGGTATGTGTGTGTGTATGTGTGTGCGAGAGAGAGAGAGAGAGAGACAGAGAGAGAGAGAGAGAGAGAGAGAGGCCCACCATTTCATTGTCTCTGTTTGTCTTGTCAACTTCAGTGCGTATCCTGTTCATTTCCTTCACGGCAGCATTCCTCTCTATATTGGCCTGGGCCAGCTGAGACTTCAGTTCCTCTGTAGCCTGGGAATGAGACAAAACAGACTGGAACATGCACACTCACAAATGTCTGACAAAAATAACTAACCTAGTGCATAAATACTGGTTTATCTTCATTAATCTTAGTAAGGTTTCATAGCCATTAATAGAAATCACCTTTTCTGTTTGGTAAAGAAATCACTTTGTTGTCAAAAAAAAAAAAAAAAAAAAAAAAAAAAAAAAAAAAAAAAAAATCAAGACTTTTTATCATACATAAGTGAAAAATGATCCATTTTTCTACTACGGTATCATGAGAATACAAAGATACTTGATAATTCACAAATATATTCTAACACACACACACACGCACATACACACAGTACCTTTGTATAGTCAGTGTCAAATTCCGTCACTTGTGTCCTTGTTCTCTCTAACTCAGCTTGCATGGTCACCTTCTCCCGCGTCACGCGGTCTAACTGGTGTTGAACTGTACCATGGAGATCAGTCAGCTCCTTCAGCTGCAGCAAAACAAATGTCAACTTATATATATCACAGCATCTCATTACATTAGAAATTATTTTTTCTATCAATAATAAACATTTAATAGGCATTCAAATTTTGTTAATAAAATCTGAAACATTCAGTGTACCAAAGTGCGATACCTTTATAATGAACTGATCTGCAATATTCACATACACGGAAGCATGAGCTGCATGGAGAATTAACAATTACGTATGCAAATATCAGGCTGTAGCCAGCATTTTCAAGATGGGATTTTTTCCCTAAATTGAACCTTTTTACCCCCTTGGTTGACCAAACTTGATAAAAGGTCTGGAAAAGAGATCAAATTCAGATTCAGGGTGGGCCTTCTCCACCCAAAAGTGTGGTTCTTTCCCCCCCCTCCACCATCCCCTGGCCTACTGAACCCTCACCCTGAATAGAGGCCTATGTATGCTTAACTAAAGAGAAAATATCAAAGCCTATAGCACACCCTCAAGTTGAGCTCCTCTATCTCTTTCTTGCTTTCTTTTCTTGCCAGCTCTCTCTCGGCATCTACATTCTTCTGGTGGCTGTGAACTAGGTCCTCCATCCTCCTCTCAAACTTGTGCAGCTTGTCTGCTAGTTGTTCACGCTGGGTGATTGCCTGTGGAGGATTTATTTAGTAGTTTCACTGTTGTAATATCACCCATTAGGTTCAGTGAAAATCGGTGCAAATGGACAACATTATATGAAGTGCTCTTTGGGTGCACAGGTTATTAAATAAAAATTTTCAAAATTACATGAAAGTTCAACATCAAAATGACCTGACAGTATACAAAAATGTCATTCGCAAGTATGAGTGTCAACAAAAAAAAAAAAGGTGGTATTTCATTGACTCCACTTAAAACACATACACACACTATGGCAATTCCATTCAATTTACCTGCATTTTATCAAACTGAGCCTGTTCAACCAACTCTGCACTCTTCTTCAACTGAGCATATGCCTCCTCTTCCCGCTGCTTCTGATCCTCCAGTTTTGACTTGAAACTAGCGACTGTCTCTATCAACCCATCTCTTTCTCTGGAGAAAATCCAGAAGCCAATTTAAACATTTTGTCCTAAAACATATCTCCATGAAGGGGTGAGTCAATCTAGATGATGACAACCAGATGGTAAGGCTTATTAGGGTTCAAAGCTGAGAAATGCTGAAAGATAACTCTTACACACACCTTATGAAAGATGATTGACTAATGCATCACAAAGATCTATTTTTTGAAAGCATAAATCGTCTGTGTGCTGCCTAGTAGCAAAATACACGTCCACAACTCGTCCACACTACCTCACCAAGTGATGAGACCTTACATGACACAGTGAGCTTGAACCACATATAGAATACTTTATCTGTGGTCATACAGTGTGGAACCTGATTGGCGGTGAACATGAAAGGTGAGCTGTTACTACAGTGTAACAAAGAAAAGAAAAAAACGTAATCAAAATAAGATTACTTCAGGTATAAAATGTCACTGTGTTAACATGTTGAGGCATCCAATGTTTACATTCACTAGTGCAAATAGCTGAAATAAACTAAAAAAGAAAATATCTAGTTTGTTGAAAAACAAAAACAAAGGAACAAACAAAAAACCACATGGCTGGCATCCTTTTTAAGCAAGATTTGCGGGCATCTTTTTGGACAAAATCCAAAAATTTTACTGCTTAGATTCAGTTTTTCCAAGAGCGAAGCACAGTTCTTTGAAAGGCATTTACTTTGTTAGGTTTTCGATCACTTGAGTATTCCTTCCTCCAATCACAGAAGACACCATAGCCTCATTTTGGGCACACTGGATGCACAACCCTGGTTCCTGTTCTGTGTCAGCCCTTCCCAACTTGTTGAGGGATTCTAGTAATCTTAGTTTTCCCTGAAGCTCCTCCACCACCTTCTCGTTCTGCTCTGCTTCTTCTCTGGAAGTTAAATACAAAATATGCTGATAAACTACATCATGCAAACAAAATATGACGATAAACAGCATTATGCAAACCCTTACTGACAAAATACCAGTAGGCTTGTAGCAACGGTTGCATAAGTACTACAGCAACATTTCCCTTTCTTGTTGCTTTTCTCATCTTTTCTGACTTTAAATTATGTGAGACAATACATATAAAATAAAGGGTACTGTATTTGTATTAAGCACATTTTGCATTAGGCAGTCATTCTTATTTTCATTCACAAAAAAAAAAAAAAAAAAAAATTTGATGCATAATACCCTGATACTTTACTGATAGGTACTTTACATGTACTCCAGACAAGAACATGACAGCTTACCTAGCATTTGCTAGCTGGGCTTCCAGACGCCTACTTTTGGCAGAATGGAGGTCACTTATTCGTTCCTGAAAGACAAGTATTTTTTAAAATCATTTACATGAATTGCCTTGTTTAAACATCCTTTTCTTCTAGCTTATTAATTATAGTTAAAATGTTGCAAGTAATTGCAGATAATTGCACACTATCAATATAAAATAATTGTGACAGTCATTATTGCAAAACTTACATCTGTTCCACAATTCCAACAACACATAAACCTTATGTTATACCAAAGCCTGTCATTTCCTTATTGGCAATTTACAAAATAATGTGTACATATCACCCTTAGGTAACCTTTCCTACCAGTATAATCTCTGTCACAATACAGGAAATATGGTATAATAATTACAATATATTCTGACTAGAGTCAATATTCAGACAGACACTAAAAAATGTCCAGGTGGTGGATACACACACACACACACACACACACACACATGCATACGCACACACACACACACACCAGTTGCTTACCAGTTCTTTTTTCCACCTCTTGTAATCCAGCCTCGACATTCTGTCTTCATCGTCTTGTCTGCTCCTGCTTCCCTAAATAAGTATAAATCATGACATCTTGAGCATAATGACAGATTTCCCATCAGTATGAATATCCTAGTCTCCATTACTCTCCCTATTGTTCCATGGTTCTCGCACATAAGAAATCTGGAGTGAAGCCTTTAACTGATATAAATATAGGATGGAATCTCCATACACTTATAGTAAATAGATATATATAAAAACAAACTAACATAGATTAATAACAAATAGGTAATGATTATTTTAAAAAAATAATAAAATAAAAAAAATTAAAAAATAAATTGACACGCTACCTTAAAAAATATTTCAAACAGACAAACAAACAAACAAAACTAACACAGCATATAGGCAATAATAAATGCAACCTAAAATTACACTTTACATATATTTTTAATTGGTACTCATACACTAAAATCCACCTGTCACTTGTATAAATTAACATTACGCTGGCTATAATGAGCAAGTTGAAATAATATGAACCAGCCCCTATACAGTATAAAGTATTCATCAGCATAATACAGCTACATCTGCAGCACATACAGTGCCAATGCTGCATTTGAACAGCTGCTTCAGTTGTGGTGGCTACCTACAAATACTACTATCTATCACAGTTAAAATACAGAATGAATTTAAGGACTTTATTCTGATAGTTCTAGGACAAGGCAGTGTATCACAGGGATTGCTGGAACCTTACAATTCTGGACATGGACATTATAACACCTATTCTGGATAAATAACTGTTGAGAATTAGGATTATCTAGAAAATTTAAGGAATCCTGGAGACTATCAGACTTATGTACACTTTGTTTATTAAACCATGTATAAAATGATGATTACTAATCAAGAAAAATCTTGGAAGTGCATCAAAAGATAGGACAAAAACAGTTATGAAAAGTATCAAAGATGGTCAGGAGTAAAAGAATCAATAGCATGCATGTTAATGTTATTATAAAGGTACATTGACTCTGGAACATTGAAATGAACAGAAATATATCAAACCTCATAATCCATCATAAGTAGAATTTTTCAAAGTAAATAGCTCAGGTAAATATATCAAGTTCTTAAGCAACTAGTTATTAATAAACAAGGTTTAACTGATGCTGCATAGGATAGCTATGAGTTTATACACAACTCAAACAACTGCCACTGGTGATATGGTCACTGGGCCTTACAAAAGATATAGACAACATGGCCGCCATCACCAACAACAACCTTTACAGCAAATAATTCAAGAACAACAACAACAACAACAACAATGGGCAGATAACGTAATTACCAATGAAATTGACATTTCCAGTGACGAGGAGAATCTTGACGCTGATGCATTTTACATCGCATGTGAGGACCACCGTCAAAACCATGTGGTTGCCTATTGCAGTCGCCATAAATGCTGCGTGTGCATGCAGTGTATCTCGGACGATGGATACCATCAGAGCTGCATACTGACAGACTTCAAACGGGCACTCACAGTGAAAGAAATAGAACTGGAGACCGCTCAGAATGTCATAGACAGCATGCAGGAGCAGTTTGCCAAGAGGGGGGACATTTGGTCCACTTGTTTCAGCATACCTGGACAGTATGACAAAGTTGAGGACAGGGAAGACATTGACAACCTGGCAGGAATGTGCTTTGCTCTAGTTCTCACCTGTGTTATGATATGTATCATGCTTTGGTGATAAAAACTTAATATTAATTTTTTTTACTTTTCAGTGTGCAATATATATGTGACCTTTCACCTGAAACAAACTGTTTCATAGAAGACAGCATTCTTATTACATAACTTTACTGAATTGCTAGCTTTTACCTGGGAGCATTTTAAAAACATTATTCTTCAATTTTGCCATTCTGCAGCCATTCATACAAAGAAGCATTAGATCTATCTGACATCCTAATATGGGTGTAACTACTAAGAATGTTTTGGATAATACAACCACTTTACAGTCAACTCACATAGATCAAGCT
The DNA here is from genome assembly GCF_001039355.2 of Lingula anatina. The sequence goes on from NW_019773781.1 coordinate 581,656, forward strand.
GTAGTGAGATCACTTTTATAAATAATGTTAATAAACTGTGAGTGCCGCCCTCTGGTATGTGTTGATTGCTGTCACAAATAAATAAATAATTATACTTAGTAGCCACAAAATCATTATCCTCTGGCTAAGTGTAGTAATCATTGTTGTTTATGTCAATAAAATATTATGATCATAAAAAATAACTTTGTGAAAAGTTATGATATTTTAATGGAAAATATCTTACAGCAAATTCAGTTCTCTGTAATTTCAGACCGGGATATAAAGGCAATGCACTGTTAAATCTAATTTCAACAAATAGCGTCTATATTTCAATAATTTTCATAAATAAAAAAGCCTATATAAAGAACTTGAACCAGCATATGATCATATCCTTTGCAGAAGAAAATATGGTAATTACTCAATCAGATACATAATTTTATGACCACAAAAATTACATTTGATGCTTGCATGATTGCTGGGCCTTATCAAATGACTGCTGAGCCCCAGGGGATGATTCCTAAACCCCAAGGGTTGATTGCTAGTTCCCAGGCGATGACTGCTGAACCCCGGGAAACAAAAAGGATGACTGCCCTATAGCCCTGAATATACCATAAATTACCTATAACATGCTGAAGTCTTATCATATACAATATGTTGTAGTCTTATCAGACTCATATATATTGAGACATACTAAATATCTGTTTTATCACTGATAAGTTGACATTCACACACCAGACTGTTTACCAACTATATTTCAGACTGGAAATTTAACCTGACTGTTAAACCGAAAGTAAGTTACTGGCTGTTTGTTTTATTTGAAAACTCAAACTTTAATAAGGTTTGAGTGGGTCTTGAATGTGGCTGCTGCTGATCCATGTTAGACCACATCCAGGTAGGTACAACATGACAATGATCACATGTTATACTGCAGAAAATATCAAAAACAAACAGTTAAATTGTCATGTGGAGAGTACACTTTCAAGTAAAATAGATCTTTGTTTGTGTAGGTAGAATGACATCACCTTGAAGGTTTGAACATTAATTCTTTGAAGCACTGTCAGGATAATTGTAGATATAATGATAGTTAGTAGCAGTAGGTAAATATAAGATGAGTTTTCTCATTTGGTGAAAGGTTTCATTCTTCACTTCCTCCAGTATCATGTCTACCTGGTGGATACATGATATTGGGAAATGATGTGGGGGTGGGGTGCACTGCAAAAGCTTAACTTCTTCACCTTGCTTGACTCACTAGACTTGCTTGTAAAAAACAACTGACAGACAGATAAATAAATAAATAAATAAATAAATAAATAAATAAATAAATAAATAATTGATGGGTTCTGGGGCAAGTAATTCTTTCATTAACCATACAATCAACTGACCTGCTTAATGGTGAAAGACAACACATTTTTTTTCAGGACTGATGGCACACAGCAAAGGAGCAAGACCCAAGGAGCAGACCTCTGGTGACATAGATCTAGATCTGCTGACCTGTTCAATATGCTTAGAAGCATTTACAGAACCCGTAGGTTTGCCCTGTCTGCATCCATTTTGTAAGCAATGTTTGAAGGATCATGTGAGAAGGGCGGCATTTGGTCAAAGTTTTTCCTGCCCATTATGCAGAAAGAAGACCACTTTGCCAAGGCAAGGGGTAGATGCTTTCCCTAGGTATTTTGTAGCACCTAAAATCCAAGACTATGTGAAGGAAATGAACAAAAGCGAACAAAGGTGTGATTTTTGCTGGGATTCTGATGAAACAGTGGTGACAGCTACTAGTTACTGCATCACATGTAAACCTGTTAAATTCCTCTGCTCCTTACATCTGCAAGCACATAGAAAGCTAAATGTGAAAGTACCTCACAAGACCAAAGATATCCAGCCTCAAGGTACAAAATGCTCCTTTCATCCACGAGAAAATGTTGTCTATTTTTGCTTCAATCATGGTATATGTCTCTGCATCCTGTGCACGGGGAGAGAAGAGCACATGTCGTGCAGGCTCCTGGATCTGAACGAGGGATTTACACACCAGATAAAAGAGGTGCAAGAGCTTGCCCAACAATGTGAAACATTAAAGAAACAAAATCAGGAGCTGACTTTGAAACTGAAGAAAACTTGTGAAATTCCAGCAAGTCCTGTTAATGACTGGAATGGGCTTCTTTTCTTTCTATTATGTACCTTCATTTTTGTCATGCTTTCAAGTATAAGAACTGATACTTAAAAAATTCCCTGCCCAATAGATAAGAAGACTGTAACATATAATGTAGACATAAAATGACTGCACTTGTTATTAGGCCCTAAAAATATCAATTAATCAAAAAGATAACAGTTTTTTCTATTTTCCAGTCATCTTAGCAACTTTGCTGTAATACAGAGAAAACCACATCAGTGATGTGAATGTTGATGTTGACATGAGTAGATGTTGATATCAATGTTGATGTTGAAATCAACATCTAATCACGTGAGTGTGATGCAGGCCTACGTCCAGGTTGGCCATAAGCTAATAGTATGTAACATTTCTCAGCTTGTGTTTGATAATTTTCATCTATGATCCAACTACCAAGCTACTGAACATTTTTGCTCATATATCTGATTTGTTAAATGGTATAGGGAAACTTAATTATCTAATGATGTATGATAATAGCACAATCAAGAGATAATTTGTTTGATCATTTAATATACACATAAACTTTGTATTTATCATTGTTATTAAATACAAAATGCATTTATTATTTTCCTCTTGCCTCATAACTGAAATATCGTGGTCATCTTCTGGGTCTTCCAGAAGACGGTCAGAATTTTTCAAGTTTTAAATTGACTGACATCTACTTATTTCTGTCAGAAGACAGAAAAATGAAGGATGGATCAACAAAGATAATTTGGAAGACTGTCAGAAAATATCTCTGAATCCACCCCTGGAGTGAGCAGTTTTTACGTTTTCTACCTTAAACTCCTGGTCACTGTCTGCTAGGATGTTCTGGGACATGACAGACTTCAGCTCCTCCTGTAGCATCTTATTTTCCTCCACCACCTCTGCAATACGCTTTTTCAGTGCAGTTATTTCACCCTGTAAAACAACATGTCAGTAATCTTATGACTGAAAAATATGTTTTGTTGCAAAAATTTCAACAAAGTTATGTATCCAAGTAATTATATTATCAACAAAATTAACTTTTTGGCCACATTTGTTTCTTCTCTCCAGGCACTTTCAATTCATGAAATACCAAGATCACAATCAGAAATTTCTCAACTGCCGCAATGTATATAGATTCTTAAATTCAACCAAAAGAGCAGCAACATTTTCAGGTTAGCAAACCCATTCTCATATCTCCTCTTCACTCATTTTTTACTCTAAATTACAAGCAAATCCAGAAAAAACATACTTTACAAAATTGACTTTCAGCTTCCAGTTGTTTGATATAATTAGACTGGTGTTGGACTATTGGTACCACTTCCTCCACTCTTGGGAGATCTGACTTTTTGTACACTGGGCTAGGAATGAACTGGTGTGAAATCTGTAAATTGTAATAATAATAAAAAGTTAATTCAAAATTATTGCAACCAAAAGGTTGAAGTTGTTATTTAAATTAAAAGTTAAAAGATTTAAAATAACACAGATAAAATTAAGTTCAAAATAAACACAGACCTCTAAAAGTAAGTTTAAAAAAAAATGGAATTCAAAGTGTTTGGAAACAGCATCAAGGGTATTGGTTACAAAAATAAGTTCTCAAAAAGACACTGAAACTCAGGGTGTATCTACTCACCTGACTGGGCTCAAAGTGAACAGTTTTTGGTCGTGTGAGAGGGCTGTGAGTGGAATCATACTGCTGCAGCATGTCTCTAAGCCTGTCCACTGCAGCTTTATAACTCAGGTCATTGAATGGCTGCTTGGGACCAGAAATCCTGCTAAATGTCATGAAAATGTAATTTGTAATAATTTTCTAAAATTTCTTTAAATGTTAACAATGTTAGTCCGGTTGCTTAGGGCAAAAAAATGGCCAAATCGTGACACAGCGGATAAAAGCACCAAATTTTGCATGTGGGTACCTTTTGACATACTAAATCAAATTAGAGCCGTAGCCCACGGAAAAAAATTACCGTTTGGCCAAAAAATCCAAAATGGCCGCCAATTTTTGAAATTTTGTAGAAATATATACATATCTATGTTGATTTTTATCAAATTAAGTATTTTCTCAATGTTTTCCACATCCTTATTACCCATATTATGCATATGTGTCAGATAACAAACTAGTGTCCTTGGACTTACTGAAAAATCCAAGATGGCCGCCGTATGGCATAGGAATACTAGAACATGCACAAGGGTTTTCAACTAGCTAACTAATGCCAACTAGAAAGATGCATTGCCCACTATGTAACTAATTTTGTTTCTTATTACACAAATAATATATTTGTGGTGAGTAACTAACCTTTATTCACAGGCAATTCGAGGAAAATCCAAGATGGCCCCCATATCAAAGGAATACTAGTATACACATAGGGCTTCTTCTGCCATGGAGATATAATTTTAATTGATAAATTAGGTTTGTTTCTGAGTATTTTCCACATCTTTTTAATTCACATAATACATATGTGATGAGAATGTTATGTGTATCCTTTTTGAAAACAAAACAAAACAAAATGGCTGCCATTGGCCATTGAAGGTGGGGTTCAGTTAATACCTGCGAGAGATAGGCTTACAAATAAAATGAAGCTGAATTCAGTTGTTTTTCTGTTTTTTTTTTTTTTAGTATTGTTATCCCATGATACATTTCTGTTAGGTAATTAATGTCCATATTTTATCATTTTGGGGAAATCCTAGATAGCCTTCTTTTCCCCATAGGAAAACTGGATTTTATAGGCACTTCTAAGGCAAATGAGGGTAATCATGATATTTTTTCAAATGCTTAAGGGTATACACTTGTTACCCACCAGATAGATATCTAAAAGTCCAAAAAGAATGTGGGAAATACTGAGAAACAAAATTCATTTTATATTGAACCCAATGTCTCTCTGGCAGTAATTGACTGTACTATTCCTATTGTGAATTGCAGCAATCTTGAATTTTCTCAAATACGCAAGATGCACACTTGCTACACGCCAGATTTATAAAGGGTAAGGTTAATAAGGATGTCAACATGTTTAAACATCAAAGGCTTTATTTCATGTTGGAATCAATGTCTGAACTGTTCTATTAATTGACACCTATGTGCATTTGAATGATATATTCCTATGACAACTGGCAGCTATCTTGGGTTTTCTCCGAATAATACTCAAGGATACATACACTTTCAAAACACACAGAGTCTTTCATAAGGATAAATAGGATATGAAAAACATTTAAAAACGACCCAAAGTTAACTACATTTAAATCGTACTCAGTGTATCTCTAGCATTATTTGATTATGTGTTCGAATATTCTAATGACAAAAGGCAGACATCTTGAATTTTTTCAGAATACCCAAAGATACACACATGCTACAGACCAGGTATACATCATAGGGGTAATAATAAATGGAATGAAAAACATAAATTATTTTTAAAACAAACCCATGGAAATGTAATTGTATAATGAACCATATGCCTCTCTAGCAGCAATTGAAACCCACCCATTAGTATTCCTATGTTAAATTGTAGGTATCTTTTTCTCAGAATATCCAAGGATGCACACTATTTACCCACCAGATATATATCATAGGACTAATAAGGATGGGCAAAACTTGATAAGCAAACACAAATTCACCCTGGTAGTAGATAAAAAGCCATTGATGTGCAGTTGTAATTCTAGTAGTATTCCTATGGCCAGTGACGGCCATCTTGGGTTTTCTCAATGATCAAATGATCAAATATGCACATTTATTACCTGCTAGATATGTATCACAGTGTAATAATAATGTGTAAAACACTTAAGAAATAAACTGAATTTGATAGTGAATTAGCTGGCATTAGTTCCAACCCTTTGTAATACTAGAAGTATTCCTATTACATGTGACGGCCATCTTGGATTTTTTCAAAATGCCCAAGAATGCTGTTAGTTACTCACCACATACATATTGTGTGGGTAGAAAGGATGTGGAAAACACTCAGAAACCAGCTTAATTTGATAGTGAAAAACTAATCTTTCCAGTTGCCATTAGTTGAATCCCCCGTACACTAGAATTCCTGTGGCACATGACAGCCATCTTGGATTTTCCAAAATGCCCAAGAACACTTCGTAGTTACTCCCCACAAAAATATTATGTGGGTAACAAAGATCTGAGAAACAGACTTAATTTGATAGTGGACAACGTATCGTTCTAGCTGGTAATAGTTGTGCACTAGTATTCATATGGCTGTTTCTATGGCAAATGACAGCCATCTTGGATTTTGTCAAAAAGTCCAAGGGAACTTGTTTGCTATCTGACATATATGAATAAAATGGGTAATAAGGGTGTGGAAAACTCTGAGAAAATAATTTATTTGATAAAAATCAACATAGGGTGTACATATTTCTAAAGAATTCAATAAATTGGTGGCCATTTTGGATTTTTGGCCAAACGGTAAATTTTTTCCGTGGGCTACGGCTCTAATTTGATTTAGAATGTCAAAAGGTACCCACATGCAAAATTTGGTGCTTTTATCCGCCGTGTCACGATTTTTTCCTTAAGCCACCGGACTATGTGGAATGGAGTGAATAATAAAAAATATAATGAGCAAGCCAAATAAAAGTGAATAAAAATGTCTGTATTTGTCAGATCTCTAGTTTTGGAAAAAAACTCTACAGTTTATCAAAACAACCATCCTCACTCATCTTTGGTACAGTTATTACCGTGAAGATCCTGATGTTGGCTTCCTCCCCTTGAGCTGATGACCTCCCTGACGTGGCCGATGGCGGGGCTGCTGCTGATGATAATGTCTTCCTGTGATTCTTTCTGCATTTTCACTGCTGTTTCTACTGCCAGGACGTCGCTGGGGATATTCATGTGATTCCTGGCTGTCGTGCCCTCTAGGGCTTCTACTACTGGAAGACCTTGTCCTTGGATCCAGGCCAGTTTTTTTCTTGGCTGAGTAGCGAGGAGATGACCTCATTCTTGGAGAAGACGGAGACGCAGACCTGGAGCTGGGTGGGGCAGGGCTTTCTAACGCCTGTCTAACCTCTTCCATGCTTACATGGATTCTTTCTATGAATGATAAATTGAATAAAATATTGAAATCTTTTTATGATTCTTTATGGTAATGAAACTTTCAAACTTGCTTGTACATCTTCATCTTTCAATATTTAGAAGATGGACCTGTTAAATTCAGTATTACGGGGTGTTAATGCCCTCCAGGGCAAAGATCCTCAGATTGTCAAGCCTGTATATTAGTTGATGGCATGTTGCAAGGATGAAATGAGTCTCAATAAATCTGATTGACAAAACATCACCATTCTATACTGTTTTACACATTACACGTACATGTACTAGAGTCGTAAGTTAATTAAGCATATCTGATATTCATCAATCAAACATGGTCGGATCATCAAGCTTCTTTCTTGTTGGTATGCTTTTTTATTGTAATCTATAATTGGGGTTTATAAATAATTGTATATCAGTACTGGAAGAGGCTTAGTAAAGTGCACTAGTAAATAGTGGAAGTTGAAGTTGGATAGTGAAAGCTCTGTTTGGTGCATGCGTACCTTTCAACGAATGCTGATATTCTCCAAAGGACTCATCAAAATCAACATCTTCAAACGCCTGCATTTTATTTATATCATACTTCCCTGATTAAGGTACCAGCTCACGTGTAACACAGTTTAAATCACAGATATATCGAGGCTTCTCATTCATCCATTTCAAATCTTGCACTCCGGAAATTTACATTATTTCCATTTCTACGCATGCGCGACTAATTTTGGCCAATCAGCCTCCAGAATTACTTCACACCGTCTCAGTGGCAACACTAGGAGAAACTTACACATGCCTTTGCGGTTTTAGGCGCTATGAAAACATTCGGCACAGTCAAAGTTCTAATGATTTGATTTACTCTTACAGGTGAGCTAATTTCTTTTATATGATGAAAGTGTATGTGAAGTAAACATCTAAGTCTTTTTCTCAAACGTAAGAGAGTTGTAGTGAGATTTAGAACTAGCATCAAAGCGTGAATGAATGAATCAGTGACAGTGACACCCACTTTTGGCGACAATGAATGGAACATCTATCGGACTTGTTTTCAACTTCCGTAGAATCTTGAGAGATCTTTATGAAAAGATATAATTGGTACTATTATTTATTTTTTGGGCCGTAACCCTGTTTGTCAAATGCTAATTTTTGTAAATTAATCAAACAACAACAACAACAAAAATACTATTTTATGTTACTCTTTCAACCAGTTTTCTTAAACACTGTCAATTAAAATGTTTTTATTCCCATACTGTTGTCATCTGCCTATGTGTGTGGTAAAGCCTTGGGATATTTTTTTTCCTTATTTATCTTCCCTTGACTATGACAGTTTCCCTTGCTGAGATGGTATGTGTGGGTACACTGTCAAATATACTTCATTAGGGAATTGGCACCCTAAAGTGTCTTCCATAATGTCAGTTTTCACCTTTATTTTCAGTCTAGGCTTCAGCTAATTTGTTTAAAGATAAAAATCAGTAGCAAAATGTGGTTCAGATAAAAGCATTTGGCATAACATGTTTTTGTTAAAGTTATCTTCATCAACATTTGAATTTTAAAATGTTCTTATTCCTTTTCTTTCTTTTTGTTATTTGTTCGCTTTCATATACATATTGTTTAAGTTTTTTGTCTGCTTTGTATATATGCTTTGTGTGTGTGTGTGTGTGTGTGTGTGTCTATATATATATATATATATGTTAATTTTTCTTGGTCATCAAAGAGAGCATGTAATGCTGCAAGCCATTTGCCTCCTATTCTACCAATAAACTGTGTAAAAATAAATCATCTGATCATCATTATCATCTGCCTGGTTATCATAGAATCTTCATGATATCATCTTGTCGTTTTCACAAATGATGAAATCACAAATTGTTTCAGATGCTGTATGTGGGTTAAGATCAAATCTGATGATAAAAATGCCATTAAACATCTGTACCAACCTCAAATCACTTGTATCTTCATGGTTAGCTGTGTTTTCAGTGCATTTCTTTATATTGCAACTAATTTATATAAAGCCAAACCCCTGAAGAGTCCTGCCTTGATAAAGCTTTTAGTCTAATTAATGATAAGCTTTTAGTCAAATAAAGTTCTAGTAGACTAATGTCTGTGAAATTATGTACTCTGTCGAGATTACTGAAAACTTCATAATTTTAAATATGTTTTCTCATTAAATTTATTTTACCAGAGTGAAAGGTATGACAATCAATAAGTACTGAATTAGAACAAATGATGCTTTTCATGTATGGTTTTAAACTTTTGTACATACCGACATTCTTATGTTTCACTCGTTTGTCTAAAAAAGGGGGTGGGGGCATATGATTTGAATCTGGTGTAGTATCAAGAGAGAGAACTAATATATGATAGAAAGCCCACCCCAAAGAGAATAAATTCCTAAATCAATATACAGGTCCTTATATTAAAGCTTATGAAACATTATTCATAACTACATGTGCTGCGACCCAGTGCAAACACATTTACATTGCATTACCAGCCAACCTTTTGATAAAATCAGTTTTTCTGGTCAATGAGTCTGGCTCCTGTTTACTCAGACCAGGGTCAACCATGACAGCCTTCACAGTGAAGCCAGGCTGGCATTAGATCAATGCTGTAGGGAAAACTATGCAGCACACCTGCTTTGAAAATATTATCCATGCTCATTCATATATGATAACATGCGTCTATATTTACAGAGCTCAAACCAAAGCTAGCTGTAAGTTGGTTCTCAGGTATTTATTAAGCTGGAGAATGTGTTCATACCTGGAGTGTGCCTTGAGGTTGGAAGTATTTTGTGATGTATTAAATGTACACTTGATGTGAGATGTTAACAATGCATGTCTTATGTCTATGGCCCAGGACCTTCATGTTCGAGGCTGCTATCAGAACATGATCGAAAATGGCTCATTGCTGCGACAGAGCCTAACCCCTCCTTGACTTCCTCTCTCCCTCCAACCTCCTCCTGCCCCCTTCCACTCCCCACCCCCCATGTTGTATTGGTTCTATAGGAAGTATTTAGTGTAAAGAAAAGTGAGCAGCAGTGAAGAGATCGGCCATGGTCTAGTATTTACTATATGTTGTAAAACTCTTACATCAAGTAAATACTATATATTTTGCTCAGTTCTGATCGACCTTTGAAGAGTGCACTTATATAAATTAAGGTAGATTCTCAGCCAGACTTAAAAAATTTTTATTTTTAAGTCTAGAGACTTTGTTTTAATTCAGTTCAAGAGAGAGAGAGAGTACCTTAAGTCCTAAGTTTCTACTCAGCCAATGGCCCAGAAAAGTCCAAGTAAATTTGTGATAAAAGGTAAAAGGAAGTTAAACAATATGTTTGCCCAGTTCTAATGTTTGAAATCACCGTTGAAAACAGGTAATATCCAAACACCTGAGTAAACTCTTTACTGTGACCTTTGACTGTGCCAGATAGGGGACCTTGACTGTATATCCATTGATTTTGGTCAATAGTTTATAGTCATTGAGTTTGATTATTTTTTAGAATTAAAATGTTTTAGGAACTGTGCATGACTGAACATGGAATAAAACTTTGTTTACCTAACTATTAAACATTCTCTATTTGTAAAACAAGACATTTTAGCCAAACTTTATATGAATGATTCAGATCAAGATAAAGGTTCACATGTTTCATTCAGAAAAAAAAAAATACAAAACAACCACCTTGCATTTGGCCTATTTGATAGTTTGTGTCATTTTGGAAGGATAACTGACTAAGGCCAATATAAGATTGATATTTCAAGCACAGAGGCAAATAAAAATATCCAATTCTTACCTAAGGGCAAGATTTTGTATTATTTGCTATCATAAAAAAAGCCTGCTGAAATGTATTTCACCTAATTTCACCTTTTGTCCCACTCAGGTTAGACCTTTTAATTTGCTTTTTTCAATGGAGGCCATTTGTATTTCTGTCCCGTTGGTGTGATTTTAAGGGTGGTGGCTTTCAACGTCAACAAATGATTTGAATTTTGATTGGCTTGTTAGTGTTTCTTGTGCAGCCTAGTTCACAAATGTTTTGAGAAGGAAGACTTTTAATTGACTTTGCATCCTGAAACTTTTTTCTTTTGATCTTTGAAGTACTGACTGTACCAGGTAGGCAAAATTGTATTTATTTTTAATGGAACTCCATTTCGTATGTTGCATTATTATTATAACATATTACATGTTTTTTCTGGTCTGGTGTGTTTCAATCAGTCCCTGGTATATTTTGCTATATTTGTTAGCAGCTAATTTAATTCGTACATTTTATCATCAGTCCTCAAGTTTAAGAGTATATCAAATTCTACTTTTTTAAGGCACTAAGGATCTCCCTTAACAAAGAGTGTCACTGGATTAAGTTTAACCACACACTCCATTGATGAGACAGAACTATATAATACTGTTCTGTGGTATAATAGCTGGTCCAGGTATACTGGTAAGTATGACGTGATAGGAATACTGATCAAAAATTCTTGATTTGAAAAAGCATGTGGGATACAGTGCTCTCCCAGAGCTTGCCTAGCTGATATCTATGTGCAGAATGATAGTGGAAATGACCTCACAAGTGGAGTTATATTGGAGGTATAAACACTGTGGGTGAATAGTGTGTGTATGTATGTGTGTGTGTGTGTGTGTGATGCAATTTGTGTGTGTGTGCGTGCATGTGTGTGCATATGATGTGTGGACTTTCATATCTTATCATCATGATGACAATTAAACAATACTATTTCTTTATCAGTTTAGTTAAACATTGTGTATTCACATCATGGCATTTTTACTAGACATGTATCAGTCTTCAAAGCCACTGCAGCTCAAATATACAGCCATAGTTACTGTTAAATAACTATCAAGTTGCCTAATAATACAATGGCAAAAAGTGATAAAATTTGGCTTCAGGGTGCTCTAGATCAGTCAAGAGTGAGTTGTGAAGTTGTTGCTAGAGTTGGAATTATCCAGGGCCCCATGTTGTATATTCTTGGCATAGGGTTTTCAATTGATGCTTTTTCCAATTCAGGTGAAAAAAGTTTTAAAAAGAGTGTTGGTTGCATGCTTATTATAGTATTGGTTATATATTGAAAATTGCATGTCCTAAGGAATTGTTATCAACTGTGTCACTGGCACCTTGTTGGATCTTCCTTCCTCTGTTGTGTCATTGGGTGTGTGGTAACCTTAAAAAAATGGGCCTATTTTAGTGAAAATTGTCTTTACCTGATGGCACCGTTTTAGCACCATTGTTTGAAGGCTGTGTGAACCTGTAAAGTAGGGTATTCTCCAGGTATGAGGTATGACATCGTGTGATCTGGATATTACATACAGTTGGTTTTAGGCTAAGGATGGTTGGAGAACAATCGAATGCGTGATGTATATAGCCACAGGTCTCGGCATTAAGACAGTGTGTATTCTATCCACTGTGAGTCACCGTTATAACCACAAAGGTAGACAGAAACAAACAACAGGTAGTAGAGTTTATGCTGCACCTTCAGGCAACTGTTTTAGGCCAGTCCATTACTTTTCAGGTTTTTAGATTGAAAGTCGTTTTTTTGGTTGTGGCTCAGGTTTTATAAATAGTGGAAAATAGAAGTTAAATGGAAAAATGAAATGAGAAATGAAAGGTACAGGTAAGATAAAATTCAGATGATTCTTGATAATTAATATTAATGCTAGATCAAGAAGAGCAAGGAATGAGTCATATTTTTGTACTAAGAAGTATCAAGAGGAGAACATTACTCTTTTGTCAAATTACAGCGACAGCCTTGTAAAACTATTACTAGTATGGAAAGTGGGAGGGTAAATATACTTCATTCCCAGTGAAACTATTGTTCTACCTAGGTATGTTAATCTGTTAATATGATTGCATTCAGCAAGAGTCCCTGTGGAGTTGGATCAATCAACCTAGAATGATAATGTCATTGGGAACAAACCCGTATAGTAGTGCTGAATGAAGCAGGACATACAGCATTGAGGGATCTAATGAATGCACACAAAGTTGATAAAAATTAACCTGAGTCAGAACTGGATATTGCCAATGGGGCAGGGCGGGGTGGGGTATCAGACTTGAGTGTCTTAGCTATCATGACAATTGTTCAAACTGCTGTCCAAGGACAAACACAATTGCATATGTTTATCCATCAGTCATTATTTACTAGTTGTCCATACATTAGAGGTGTTCAGAGACCAGTCATTTACTACTTGCTCACTACAGATGATTGATTGTATGTCTGCAGCCTCTTCACATCATCTGGAAAGTGTGTTAATTGATTTTTTTCACAGAACAGGAGTACTGGAACAGTTTTAACAATGCCCTGATGGATAAGAAAATTCAATTGTCTTCCTATTATCATAGTTATGAATCATGTTGGAAGAGATAGTACCTCCTCAGTTATACTGTTACAACTTGAGTAGAAATGCACCTTGAAGTTGTTTGTAAGTAATTGGAAGTGGGAAGATAAAAAACAGGGCGAGGAATTTTTCATTATCAACAAACAACCTTTGTTAATTATCAGCCAAGGTTGCAGCAACTTCAATCAACTTCAGTGGCTGTACTTGCGCCAGTCAGGCTACACACATTATTATCAGAAAATTATACATATGTATACGTGAGAGGTGCTACGTGAGATAAAAAGTCAGATTACCTGAATTCGGGGATGTGACATTTTGGTAAAAATTAATACCTAGTAAATAATCAGATAACTACAAGTACTCTTCTTCCTGACAGTCTGATTTATATTCCAGACATGTGATACCATAGACAACACTGCAACAACATTGAGATATTTTCACATGGGAGCTTGCTATCCTCTGCAGAACACCAAAGTTGATAGATTGGCACATTGGAGTGGATAATATATATATATACATATATAGACGTTATATATGTACATCAGTTTGCCCGTATTGACAGACACCTTGCGAAGGTCTCTGGTGTGAGGTAAGATCTCAGCATTATATAGCTTATCTTGCATTTTTTATGTTCTTCTAAGCATTTGTTTGCAGATTTTTCAAATTGGACAATTTGTTGGAAACTTGGATGTGATTTTGTCCAATGGACATGGCTTGTTTTGCTTAAAAACAGATCACTTTATTTATTGATTTAAGATTTGTGTTTTTAAAATCTTTCTCAATAAATATAATTTGACAATTTGTTGAAAAGGGCTCATGAAGTTATTTTACAAATAGACTTACATGGACTTCTGAATGTGTGTGATTTCTGCCATATTATTGATCTTTTTGTATTTTTATTGATTGGATTTTATTGATCCTCATTTGCAAAACCTGGATTTTGATTTTGATCAGCATGAAACTACATCATAAGACCCTTGCAATCTTTATAATATATATCATACGGTTTCCTGTTTTAAAAAAGCCGATAAATTGATAGAGAGCATGATATAAAATATTAGGACAACCATTATTAACGTTTATGTGAGGTGGATCAGTTTTTGATGCACTAGAAATCCTCTTTAAGATCCTAATGGACATATTTATTTAAATTTTCTTTAGATTGAAGGGACATGTGAGTGCAAAATGCCAAAGTTCATAATTTTAGGGGAAAAATGGCATTCTTGAAAGTTATAAGCAGTATTTTTTGGACAATCATTGGTGATTTTTTTTTTCTTGAATATGACCAGGGTGGTTTTACCTGGCATGCCCTGTTAAAATGTTTTTTAAGAATGTAGTTCTCCTTTAGGCTTTACAGTGCTTATGAGTATTAAGAGAAAGATGTTATTTGATTGTCATAAAGAATGGGATGTCTCTAGGCGCTGTTGTCATTGTCACTGGTCATCTTCATAATAGAGATCACAGATATACTTGTATGGGACAAAACAAGAAAGCTGGAGTGTTTTTGTTACTTTCAATTAACCCTTACTATCTAATGTTACCTTCTTTTTCAGTAAATCTAGGTCTTAAAAAGGTTAACTTTTTGATGTTTATGTGACTAAAAAATTACACAAAATTTTTGCTTAAAGAAGCTTGATAAAGTTTTTTTTATTTTTCATACTGAAAATTAAAAGAAAATCTTTATACTTCAGAGAAGAAATTACAGAGCATACATAAAAGATAAAAAATGTTAAAAAATTAAATAAAAGATAAATGATAGAAAAAGTGAAAATAGCGTGTGTTTAGAAGTAAAGATAACATACCATGACAGAGGATAGACTGGTGATATGAATAACATTATGTTAAAGCATACGGAGCCTTCATACCTGGTTCATTGTTTAGAAAAGTTCTCAGAAGTCATGGTCATATTTAAACCAAATATATTTGAGGGTGAAAAAAATGAAAAAAAGTCATGGTTGCGTATTTGATTATGGTAAGATTTGAGTCATTTTAAAGAAACAAAAAAACGCAATAGCCTTCATGAAATTAAAACAGCATGCAAAAACAAAGTTTATTTCTTCTTAACTAAAAGGACATAAAGCTTTATGCTTATAAAAGTTCTTTGGGTGAGGGTGGGGGGATTTCTAGACATGCTACATGTAGATGTACAGGAGTCTATTCTGCTCAGGTGAGGTCCATACAGGAGAGAGAGCTGAATATTAAGTGGTTATTTATGGCTGTGTGTTGTCCCAATCAGGAGAGGTGTGATAATTAATGAGGCATTAAGGAGGCTCCTGGAGGGTGAACTGTGTGGAAATGCCAGCAGGTTAAGGGGCTGTTTTATAGCTGGCTTGCCCTGAAAATTCTTTACATGGTATTATCAATGGCAGGGCTGATAATGTATTTTAAGGCAACAATGATTTTTTTTTGCCAAATGCATTTTGTTAGCTGTTGTTTTCTCTCTCTCTCTCTCTCTCTCTCTCACACACACACACACACACACACACACACACACACACACTTNTTCTTTACATGGTATTATCAATGGCAGGGCTGATAATGTATTTTAAGGCAACAATGATTTTTTTTTGCCAAATGCATTTTGTTAGCTGTTGTTTTCTCTCTCTCTCTCTCTCTCTCTCACACACACACACACACACACACACACACACACACACACACTTAACAAGATAATTTGTTATCATTTATTTTCTGTATGTTCATATTAGTCAACATATTTCTCCTCTTCTGTATCCTGTATCTTACCTGGTCACCCATGTCTCAAGCCAGGACCATGTATTACACAACACTTCAGATGTCATCTCAGTGTCTACAGGTTGATTATCCAGCCTTCCTGGCCCATCACACACCATGGAAAACCTGAACCATAGCTAGCTCATGGTTGATTAATTTCTAAAGAGCCCCATTAATTCAGGCAAGGGCTCATTAAACAGTATATTAATTGGGTCTCAGATTTTGGGCACGGGTAGATTGGTCTCATGATAAGGCACCTTGAGTGAATGAAGTGATTATTGCTGGGGAACAGCTAAGGAACTTTGTGGACCTTGGTCTATATTGTAGTGTATTGTGCAGGTATTGTCTGCCTGGTTATCTGGTGGACTGACTGCCTGGGTGCAGTGTAGGAAAGTACTGATTGTACTGCACATGCAAGGACACTTCACCTTAGCACTGACACAGCCATGATCTACCTGATGAAGAAATACATGAAGGTAAGCTGAGGTGGGTCGAGCTTGAGATGTCTAAAATTATTACCAAATGATTGGTTTCCATAGAAGAGAAACTGATTGAACTTAATTGGGCCTTATAGCTTATGTGTCATAAATACAGCAATGAGTGGTCTGAGAATACTAGTAGTGTGATTTCAAATGACTGGTTTTTTATTTCATCAATACAGTGGTGTAAAAGAGAAACTGATTGGACTTAGTTGTGTCCAATACCTTATATGTCATAAAGACGGTGGTGAATTGTCTAATATTAATAGTTTTCTGTGGCTTCCTTAACTTATCTATAAACATTGTATTCAGATCTTACACTGAATGCAATGTCCTAACTCACAGTGAGCACTTACAGGCTGGAGTTAGCTTGTAAACAGTGTAAGACTTGAGCATTATTATCTAGATCTTAGGACAGGGAGTGATTTGGTTAACCAAAGAGACCAGGTGAAAGGCACACTCTCTTACTGATGAACCACCTAGCGAGGAGATGTGGCGTAAAAACTGACATTAAGATGTATAACTTACAGTTTAGATATTATGTATGAGAGCTGCAGGTGCCTCATCTGAAGCAGCAGATATAAGTTGAGTGAGGAACTGAGCAAATAGATGGTATGAACCAGCATCATAGCTTTACTCTGAATAGGAACAAGCTTGATTGAAAAATTTAGGATGATCAAAGCATCATCACATGTGTAATCAATATTTTTTAACATAAACAAATATTTGTATTCTGTCAATGAAGAACTTTTTCTCTAATTGTAGTAATGATAAATATAATAATAATAATAAGAAGAAGAAGAAGAACATCATGAGATAGACTTCCCAAGTAATGTTTTTAAAGTAAAAACATAATCTGACTTGTATATTTGCATGTCATTGCTATTTTGATATTGCACAATACTGTGAACATTGAAGAAGCCACCACGCCTTGACACAGCTGTGAAGTTCAACAGATACTAACAGTAATGGTAGTTTGTAAGTAAGAAGAGACCATTCCCAGAGAGTATTGTACTCACTTTGGATCGAACTATCTCCAAGGCGATTCTTGCTTAATTGCAATTAACTTAAGTGGCTTAGATGTCTGTCACGCCTACTGAAGCTGATAGGGGGTAACTATTGTTTAGCAGCTTTAGCAGGTGTGCCAGACATCAAAGCCACTTAAGCTGAAAGCAATTTAGTGAGAAACCCTATGGAGATGGACCGATCCTGTTAGATTGAGCTAGGGATGGGAACCCAGTCTTAGTTGTTATACTGATCCTAGTAGAACTATTTTTTATCATGGTATTAGGAAATTAAATTGAACATTCAAAATTCACATAGTAAGTAACTGGGTTTATGCAGTTGGTAGCCTGAATCTGATGTTTTATATCAAAGAAATGTCCTTTTCTCTTCCTTTGTTCTCTTCCCACTATAACTTGAACCCAGTTATCTTTCTTTTTTTATTTACACGGTTGCAGCGACTGAATGAGATAGTCTTGTGCACAGCAGTATTTATCAGGTATTTTATCAAAGCCAGACCAAGCGTACCAGACGGGGGCCTTTGATAGAAAAATCTGATAAAAAAGTGTTGTATAGTTGTAATGGAGGGGTTCAGTGATGCTAGCATGGGTCAGTTTTTATCATTATGACAGAGGTTATGGGTACCCAGTGGTCAGTGCAACCTTTATCACAATCTTTCCTCTTTTCACACTTCGTAAATGGCTTTTTGTTGTCATATGGACGGAAGTTGCCTCAGATCTTCGAAGATCTTTGGTCGTAAAGATGTCATATTGAGGTGTATCGTCTGCTTCTGCAGACAGGTGAACTGAAATTTCTTATCACATTTTTATTTATTTGCTCTGGTCACATTGAAGGAGGTAGATATTTGTAAATGTCAACAGAAGATGATATCTGTATTGGGTATAAAGATATGAGCAGAAAAAGTTTTCCGTGTTTTTATGTCACATTGCACTTTGTTACAGAATCAAACTAATATCAGTAAATTAGTGTGCACTTAATGGTATTTGATAATGTATTTTATATTTTGGTTGTCTGACCATAATTTTCCTTTTTATTGAAATTTTAGTATTGAAAATGATATTTTATTAACTGCAAATTTATAATTTGATAAATAAATAAATGATGTCCAAATTTTCTTTTTCAGCATATATTTTGAATACTTAAATTGCTCTCCTGACAGTTAAACAAATGGATAACACAAGGGGGCACCATGTTAACTTTGGTTGTCAGGTCTCTTTGCAAGGAAAGCTCATAGAAAAATACTTCATCTTCTTTTTCTGTCTAGTGGAAAAAATTCCATTCATATTGAAAAAGCAGCAGCCATCCTTCACCCTGAAGTTTAGAATTATAACTGAGACTCATTGTAGCCAGCATTTCCCACCCATATGCTGGTTATGGTCGAGAAGGTGGCCTTCTATAAACTCTGACATCCTGGGTGCCTCCTAGCATTTCTATCAACACAAAAACCTAATACCTCTAAAATCTACCTAGACTTGCAGTTATGTCACACCTTTGAGATACAGGAACATTCTGTAAAAGATCTAAAAGCTTAACCTTTTCACTTGTCTATTTAGCCAGTAGCACAAGAATACCAAGTTCATAAACATCACAGGGAGATGAAATGCTGGGCACGTTTTTAGGATAAAAGGTGAACATATCTGGTGTTTACTTTCATTTTAGTCCCAAGCACCTGTTTAATTATACACTGAGTAAGTCACTGATATGCCAGTGAGCAATACAAATGTAACCAAAGCAAAGGAGTAAGAAAGAAATTAAAATAAAAAAATAGTATTCTGTGGTATTGTCACTGGCACTTACCTGTCAATGGAGAGTTACCCTGGGCCTGTCAACCGCTAAGATTAACCACAGTGGACATTTAGATTTATAAATTGCTCAATATCATGATTGGATAGACCCTGGTATCTGGGTGTTATATGGGGTGACACCTTCCGACAGACAGCTGCCTTGTCGCATTACAGTTGTGACAGCATTTAGTCAGCTAAAGATTTAACATTTAGTCTGCTTAAGATTGTGCAGGATGGAGACATGCCTTTCACTGAAGACTTACATTACAGACTAACCCATTGTGAAGTCCATCATTACTGTCGCTAAGCTGCTTATAGCTACGCTGGAAATTTTAAGGTAATTATTTTCCTTTAAGCATGAAGTTCTTATTTAAATTTATTTCACCTGGCAATTTCAAGAATGCATGTTACTGCATATGCATAGAGGTGGTTGCCTTGAGAACACGTAAGATTGAGTAGTGCACAGTGGTGACGAGGATGTGGAACCCTGCGAGGATGATCATTGAAATTCTTTTCATGTACAACAGACATAGGGGCTGTGGCCTCTCTCTACATAAAGGCTATGTGAGAACAGGTTCATTTTTTTTTCCTTTTTTTCCTTGGAGTGCCTTGGCAGAGGTTTAAACCATATGTTTTGGACCTGTATTGTGTCTCTGGGGCATTGGGGCTGAGCTGGGTACTGAAGTATGATTGCCAGTGCTGGTACGATCAATCTTTTTTAAAGCCTTCAGTTCATACAACAGCTAACTAAGTCCTACCAGAGAGAAGAGGAAGACAAATTTTCAGTTTTCTTAGTGGAAACATTTTAAGAAAATAAATTCCAGAGTTCAAATGGAGTACAAAGAGAGGAAAGGAGACATTTATAGATGAACCACCATAAGGGACTTTTTGTAGATTTTTTACAGCAGATTCCTTGACAAATTATTCAGGTCAGCAAGGCAGAGAACAATGTTAATGATTGCATACCAGTGAAATCAAGAACTAAAAACAAAAAAAGGCGTATGAAGTCTTAATAGGATTTGTTTGTCCAAGGAAAGTGTCGTATTGCCACCAGAAACATGCACTGATTGATACAAAATATGACAGAATTTTGCAGAGAGGAAATCCAATTTTGCCAGGGATTAAATACACTCAGTGCCTCAGGAAACGGCACAGTATGCTGTAACAAAAAAAGAGAGATAGCTAAGACTGACACTTCATTAATTGGACAAGACACACAACTGATGGGTCGTGTCAAAATTAGAGAAGTCTTATTCTAAACTATGACCCCCATAAAGACTTTCCCTGAGCTAGGGACAGGCCATCTGATGGTATCTCATTAAGTGCCAGTTTGATGGGACATGTTATAACTGGGCAGGTCGTGCTGACAGGAATTCTAATTCTTCTCTAGGAAGGGAGGGACAGCCAGAGAGGGCACCTGCAAACTCTTCTACATAGCATCAACTGAACTCACTCGTGAAATGACTTTTATGTAAGGGATTTATGGATTTATTGTCTCCTTTGATACTGCGTGTCACTGACATTGTCGTCTTTGTGTCACGGGCGAGACAGATAGCGGAAATGATTGCCTGACACTTAAAAAGTCTGTCTTAGCTTAGAGTTACGGTGTATTGCAGGGATACATTTTGCTGAATACGTCAGGTGCCTCTATAGCTATTTGTATACCAAACAGTGCCATTCTTTTGTCATTTTATATGTGAATCTCAACAGAACTTTCTTCACAGGAGACAACTTAGCCTTTAATTCAAGATTCACCGATCAAGTAGGAAATTTCTTTTAACCTGAGAGAGGCTTGGTGAAGTTTGTTGCATTTTTTAACATTAATCACTCCTAACAAGATGGCGGGAATAACATTCCAAAGCTGGCAAAAGAAGAGGACGAGATCTCTGGGGGATCTTTGGCAGTCTTACAGACGGGGAACTAAATATCAGTGTCCAGTAGGTGTCTTCTGTTATATGTTATGATAAGCTCTTAGGTAACAGCTGCTATTGATGACATTACAAGTTGTTATTTATATGAATCTTTTTTAAAGATTTTTTATTCAAGATGAAACCGTTTAGTTGAATTTTTTTATCCTGCATAGCGTAGCATGTTTTTTACACTCATTTTCTAAAGTACAAAGTGCTTATTTCACTTTTAATGGTGGGGTGGGGCATTTATAATTATTCTTTCATAGTTGATAAATAATTTATGATATCCAAAAGTCTAACAAATCCGTAATCTAAAGTCCCTTGCTAGTCAACATTAATCTAGATCACATTCCATATCCAGTGTGGCAAGTGGCTAGAAAAAACATAATTCATTTTTCTTAATGCTGAGAAATAATTTTGTATTAAAAATATTCAAGTTATTTTGGCTTTACAAATCAAAATAAGATCAAACTTAGACTACCCTCCCAGCAAACAGGTACTTTAAATGCCAAACCGCAAATGTGTCTTCAAGATGATAGAGAAGCGACAAGTATTTTGCTCTCATGAACAATGAATTTCCATTATTCCCATGTAGTGCATGTGATGACAGCAATGATATGTTTTATACATCTGTATCTGCGCGTATAGAATGAGGTAAAAAGAAAAATTACAATCATTGTATGTTCATAATAGACACTTGTTCAGGAGTATCTTGTGGTTGGTTATGTACTGTGATGACTAATTGTTTGTTTAGTAGATTGCTATCTGTCGTACAAACCAAGGACCAAAAGAAGAAAAAAAAGGATTAAATAAAAAGGACTTGCTTGCAGAATAGTAATGCTACACAAGTGTGTGTAGCCAAGCAGTGAAGGATAAGCTATGTAAATATTTTAGTATAAATCAGCCCACTAGAGTTAGGTTCAGGTGTTGGCATTAATGTTCAAGAAGTCAACAGGTGGGTGAAGGTCTTTTTTTAGGGGTCCTGTGATATATCTTTGAAAGAAAATGTTGTGATAATTACATCATTAGTGAAGGCAAAGATAGAAAATATTGAAATACCCAGCTTGGTGTGGCTTTGTATTAGCATTTAAATGTCTGACAGGTGGTAGCTTATTGTACAGGTCCATCCTGCAGGCTACGAGGTACTGGCATACTTTGGTTGACATGTTTTAACGTAGGGATTGTTCAGAATAAGTGAGTTTGGATGGGGACTCCTAGTAGAATACTGAAAAGCTGGTGATTTTACAAGGAAACAAAAGGAGGCGTGTAAGTCTGTTAATCTGATTGCATTCATTAGGTACACTACAGTACAAATGCTGAGCATTACAAACCTATACATTTGTATTGAAGAGTATGCGATCACACTCAGGAATTTTCATCCTTCTCCCCCCTACAGAGACTACTTTTATGATATTGTAAGGTGCATATTACACTTGATATTGTAATGTGAATATTACACTTGATTGGACAATATATTGGTTTGCTGTATCTTAAACCAGGTTCCCTGAGTAAATGTTTTTTAGGTTGGTTGTCACAGAAAATGTGTTAACATTTACTATAGTTGGCAGATTCTCTATTAGGATTTCATTCAAGTACTTTAAAGGCTATAATTTTGCAAATATGTGTGTCTGCATTGAATGTGCCATCTGTCTGCCTGCCCATTTGTCTGTCTGTCCGTCTGTGTGTTTACATGCCTGTCTGCCTGTCTCTGTATATGTCTGTATATTAATAGAAGCAAAACCTTTTAAAACTCAATGTGTAAGCATAGTCAGGTTAACTAGTACATGCTGTATAATAGAACCCTAATATGTGCCATTATTCTGAATAAGTTTATTAAAGCATAGCATGTTTAATGCTTGCCACAAAACCTTCTTTCTATAATGAACCACTCTGTCTGACCTGGTCTCCATAAACTGACCCAGTGGAGCTGTATGTAGAGGCCAGGAAGTAAGCTAATATTTGATTCAAACAAAGTTTGGAATTTGCAAACTTTAGCCTGGTTTATTCATGCCATGGTACCTCCTGGCTCTGTGTGAGGATTTGATGAATAAGTTTACATCTTCTGGTCACTTGATTTGTTGTGTTAGGTATATTGGCACCTGGACATACCTGGTGTAATTGGGTATAAGGCAACCTAGATGCTTTGTGTATGTAAGGAGTTGCTTATATTTATATGTAAGTGTATATGGTTTATGGTCAGGACAATTTGCTGAATTATGGATTTTTAACGCTGTCATAAACTGTAGTTGAAATATTTACAAATATTGGGATGTTATTCACACTGATGAGGAACAATAATATGTATGATTAGTGATATACTCATATAGCCCATTTGAAGACAGAACATAATAATTAACATTATTATGTTATGGACATAGATCTAAAATGTGTACATAAGTACTTTTAGAGTCTGTCGAGAAGGAAGAGTTCCATACAAGTACCAAATAATGGCAATGTGTAGCATATCTTCTCTGGTTTGAAAAACCTTGTAGAAGGGTTTACCTGAAGCATATAGTTTGTAAGGGACCATTCCCAGACCCTATCATACTAACTGTGGATCGAACTATCTCCAAGTGGATTCTCGCAAAATTGCAATCAACTTAAGAAGCTTAGATGTCTGTCATGCCTACTGAAGCTGCTAGGGGGTAATTAATTATCATTTAGCAGCTTCAGTAGGCATGACAGACATATAAGCGGCTTAAGCTGAAAGCAATTTAACTAGAAACCCCTCGGAGATGGAGCGATCCTGTTAGATTGATCCAGGAATGGGAACCCAGTCTAAATGTAGGTGGGGTTGTGTTGATTCAGGTTAGGTAACAGTCAGATTGGTAACAATGAGTAAGAGGTTCAGGTAAGACAAATATGACTCTGCTTTTATAATGTGTGTCCACAAATATTAGGATTCCACCCGGAGAGAAGTAGTGATTATTTGATGTTACAGGATGAAGGGTTTCAGGTAATTTAATTGGAGATTTTAAGATCTTATATATCCAAGATGTCACAGGGCAGTTGTCATTAGATTCCTTGTCTAGGGATGTGAATATGTTGCCATATTTTCAGTTGATCTGAATTATTCCACTTCCAGTTCTGAGGTTTTTAATTTAATGCAAATTCTGTCTGAGTCTTGCTCATGACGAATAAAAGTTCAATGTGTTGCAATTTTTGTATCACCATTCTGCTCTATCCATGATATTTGTTTGCAGAAGATATGACTCAGAAACAACAGTTACGAAGTTTGTATTTGGGAAAACAGGAGATCTTGATTGTGCCATGTGATTCTGCAGACAGGGTTTTATAGTGTGTTTCTTTGTAGACCCAACAGCTCAGATAACTAGCAGGCTTTGTATGCATGCTGTTGTTCTTCTGAAAATTATTTGCCTTGTATCTTTAGAAATATGTGAAAGTATCTTGAGACTGCTATGTAAGTATCTGGTGGACATGATAGAATCAGGCATTTTACAGCAATACCAAACAAAGGCAATCATAAAATAAATGCCACATTTACACCCCATTCCCATAGATTTTAGATCGATCTATCCCTGCGGGGAGTCTCACTAGATTACTATCAGCTTGGCCAGCTTAAGCATCTGTCCCGCCTACTAAAACTGTAAGGGGGTAATTAACTATGGTGCCCGCTCGGCTGACTGCAATTTAGTGTGAACCCCCAGGGAGTTAGGTCGATCTAAATCTTAATCTTTAGATCGATCTAAATCTCTGGGAAAGCACCCTAATGGTGCCCGCTCGGCTGACTGCAATTTAGCGTGAACCCCCAGGGAGTTAGGTCGATCTAAATCTTAATCTTTAGATCGATCTAAATCTCTGGGAAAGCACCCTTAGATGTCACTGAACAGTAGGTTTCAAAATGTTTTTTCTTACAAGATTCTGAATTATTATCATGATCCTGATTTGTCATTACAGTCAGATGTCCCATTAGATGACACTGATTCTCTACATCACTATAATGATTAGACTGTTCTTGTCTTATTGATAGAACTGCTGTAAAGCGATAAAGCACACAGCTAATGTACTTATGGCATATTAAGATTGAGTTGATACCATTCCAAAGTTTTACAACAACATTGTATGTGTTGGACGACCCCGAAGAAGACTCCGTCAGTTTTTCTGAACAATAATAAACTTGCAGAATTGATATATTTCGAAACTAAATCTATGATGATTGGGGGTGGGGGGGGGAGACCATTTGTTTGAAGTGCAAGACCCTCAGCATATTTGACATGCATTTTGTTGGCTATCCAGGTGTAATTCATAAATATTTCTCATGTGAAAATGGGTAAAATATGTCACCTGTACCTACCAAGACAAGCCTGTAAATTATGAACAATATCTCATTATGTTGATTGGTTTCAGTGTGAGATGTCAGGTCAGGAGATGCCACAGTGGGCTCTGGTGGATCGCAATGGTGTGCCTCACAAGCTCAAACACAGTATGGTATTCCTTGGCAGAGACGAGTGTGATATATCCCTACAGGTTGGTGCTTTTTATTTTATTCTTATCTTCTTAATAATATATTTCACTATTGATGAATTGGAAATCTGAATATCTGATAACTAATATGTTATTTTAGCAGCTTCTTAAAGTTCTTAGCATTTAGTATTAAAAGATATTTCATTTGCATTGTTTGTGTTATGTAATCTCCCAGTTATCACTAAAGGAAAAAGATCAGCAGTATGCAGTAGGTTTTTACAAGGAATAATGTAGGGTAATATCATTGACATACTGCTTGAAGCTGTGTATAGATGAGTACCTGTTAAAGAGATTAACTGTCGTTTCTGCCTGATCTTATACTTTTTTGTAAAACCTTCTGATAAACCCAAGAATACAACTGATATCATTTGGGTTTCCTACAGTTTCCCCCACTTCACTACCTATGAATAGATACCTTTGCTGAACTCAGTGGTCAAAGAGACCCCTGCCCAGGCAACTCAGATCTTTTTATTATTGATTTATGTTTTATCATTCCCAAGTTAGCCCCTTTCAGATCTCTCCTGAGAAGAAATTCCAAAAATTAATCCATAACTGTAAACAACCTCAGTGGCAGAGGTAAAAAATACGGCCTCTGATCATTGCGCTTGACCTGCCATCTCAGACTGCTTTAGCAGGAGATGTGAGTGCATTTATATATAACCCTCTGGGTCGTCAGGTGTTTCAAATTGTTCATAGTGTGTTCTAGGGTCCTGCATACAGATCGTGTTATAGTCAACATATCTGCAATGGGGACAAGAACAACAATATTTCCACCATTTTTCTATGCACTGTTGATGGATTTTTTTCTTACATTGTGTACATTTCCAAATTAATTTAGATCTCCTTAACTTGGAATGGCAAATGACACAACGCTCAGCCATCGTATTGAATAGCGCGATGATTTTGGAATTATATATAGGATCCAATGCAGAATGGGTTGCTGTCGTGCTTTGAGGATAATGAATAAGAATTTGTGTTTTAATGCCTAGAAATTGCTCTGAGAATTCTTAGTCCTGCAAATTTGTAGTGAAGGAAATTTTCCATCATTACTAAAATAACATCTATTTGGAATGCTCCCAAAATCTTACTTTCATGGGAATTTTTGTGATTTTTGGGAATATTTAGAAAAAGAACCTTATAAGGCAATGTGATGTCACATGTCCGCCCTTCATGAGCAAACGACTGCGCATGCGCGAAAAGTACACTGTTTGAAATAAACAAATAGAGAAATTGATAAAGCCTGTCGGTGTTTACCGTCTAGTTGATTTGATTTTTTTAAGTGTGTGTCCATGATAAGACCAGTCAGAGGGTGGCAAGTTGGGGGTCAACAGATTTCAACTAAATTCATAATATAGTTGCACACATAGGAGATATTCACATTGAAGGCAACAATCCCAAAAGAAATCATTGGATATAATTATAATATAATATTAAATGTTTTGGCCATTTCTGGCTTGATTTTCAGCTTCGGTCAATAAAGCCACTTCATGAGCAAATATGTCAAAGCTAATGGCTTTTTTAAATAATTTGATAATTAAGCTATTTAAACCAGCCATTTGCCATTGAGAATATGTTACTTAATTTCAGTTTAACCCACAAACTAACGAGCCACGCCAATTTTTATAACCCCACCCCCAACCTCACTTTTCTACCAAGCAATGTTCAAGCATTCATATCTCTCTTTTTGCAGGGTTGACAGCCATAAAATTGTGTAGGGATCCTGAGCATATATTGGTCTCATCATACAAAATTTAAAAAGCGTGTTAAACACAATAGAAGATATTGAAAAAGTACCTCAGACTTTAGCAATTTTAGCAGAAAACCAAACATCCAAAATCAAGATATCAGTACATTTTGAGATAATACTTTCCAATAATCAAATTTAATCAAAGACTAACAGCCAGGAATTCAAACAATGGTTTGATAAGGGCAATTCTCCTAGACCATAACCGACACTGCATAACATTAATAATAAAACAACACAAACAACATTTGAAGTGCACATGGATGCAGTTAGCGCACAAATTTTATTCCAAACCATCTTCAATCATTTACAAACAGCATAAACAAATAATTAAATAAATAAATTATAAACACGAGGAGACCCTCTCTTCACCAAACCTCTGTATCATCTCTTCCTTTTATGTATAAAAAGGAATCACCAGGATATCACATCCCTAACAGCTCTTCTGAGCTCATCTTTCCCTTACCTAGGGAATCACCGGGATATCACATCCCAACAGCTCTTCCTAGCTTATCTTTCCCTTACATTGGGAATCACTGGGATATCACATCCCAACAGCTCTTCAGAGCTCATCTTTCCCTTACCTAGGGAATCACCGGGATATCACATCCCAAACAGCTCTTCCGAGCTCATCATCCCTTACCTAGGGAATCACCGGGATATCACATCCCAATAGCTCTTCCGAGCTCATCTTTCCCTTACCTAGAGAATCACTGGGATATCACATCCCAAACAGCTCTTCCGAGCTCATCTTTCCCTTACATAGGAAATCACCAGAGACCACCTCCCAAACAGCTCTTTCGAGTTCATCTTTCCTTTACAAAGGGAATCACCAGGATATGACATCCAAACAGCTCTTCCAAGCTCACCTTTCCCTTTTTAAGGAATCATAAGGATATAACATCCCAACAGCTCTCCCGAGCTCATCTTTCCCTTACATAGGGATTTAACAGAATATCACAACCCAAGCACTTCCGATCTCATTTCTCCCATACATAGGAAATCACCAGAGACCACCTCCCAAACACCTCCTCAACATACAATGACAGAAGGAGTATTTTACTTTCATATTATTAATTGGACAGTAAAAGGACAAAGCAGTTACTTTTCACAGGAGTGAAAGCAAGTTATGAATCTCAAGTGGTTCCAATATCAGGGTCATCTTTTCCATATACTGAACACAACAGTGATGGGTAGTGTTCAAGAGATTTTAATCTTATAACTGATTGATCCCCAAGTTTCTTCTTCTGGTTGAGAGATCTAGGGTCTCCTAAGACAGTAATGATAATTCAGCAATCTTAGAATAAGTATGGTAACTTGAAGCAACATGCCACTATAGTTTAGTGTGACTGAACTGTCAATTGTCAATACTTGTCAATCCACTGGTGCCAATCCTCCTTTCCTACAAAACTGATTGAGGTTGCCAAGCCTAATATGAACATTTGTTATGGGGGGTTGTCCCAAGGTGGCTCTAAGTCCAATAAAGGTTTGCCAGGATATCCACTACTGCATCTACCTGAAGATGGCAGGACAGGCTGTCAAAAGAAATATGTTAAAAATATTTTAAACTTATTTTAATTGCTGTATAAAAACAATGACTAAATAATATTCCGATCAAACATATTCCATAAGTAAAAACAATGATTGAAAATGCATTCAAATATGCATGCTTGTAGCTACCAGAATTTTATGATAGAAAAAGAAACAAATGAGAAAAGGTAAACCTTTTTCTTCTCCGTGGAAGTGTTCCAGGCATTACAGAGTGGGTGCTCACATCCAAATCTGATGAATTTGCCAGTGCAATTTTAGGTGACTCTTCTATTATTGTCTGTAAGATTGTCCAGGTCAAGGTTCACATCCAGGCCTAGGATGTAAAATTTGAAAAATATACATAACATCAATAAATGCTTTACAATAACAGAGGTTTTCTGTGTTCAGAATAGAAACTATTGTAGCAGGATCAATCTATCTCAGCAGAGTATCACACTCAGGCTCAGTCGTTGTAATCAGCTTAATTGTCTGTCACACCC
This sequence comes from Lingula anatina, assembly GCF_001039355.2. The sequence goes on from NW_019773781.1 coordinate 611,280, forward strand.
CCTTGCAAAGCAACATGAACAACATAATGGATTGCAAAGTTTTCCAGATTTTACTAAAGTACTTTTAGTTACAAGTGTCCTGTGTAATATGTAAGTCTTGAAAATTGAAGCACAGTGTGTTACAAGGTAACATAAAGCTAAGTGGTTAACTTCAACTTCATTGTAAACACACATAAATCTGCATAGTGAATATAAAACTAAAACATAAAAAACTGGCACAAGTAACATCCCCTAAAATGCCAAAACTTGAAACTGAATGTGTGTTACATACCTTTGATTCTGGGTAGGAAATTTCTAATGAAGCTGTCTACAAGCTCAGTTGTCCTTAACTGTTTGTGTTATGCTAACACATGTAACAAAGCCCTAGAATTTAATGTAAAAATATACTTCATAAGTTAGATACACAGTTAATTCATTTCAGCAGGCATGTTTACCATTAAACAGAAATCAAGTAAAATTCTGTGAATTGAAATATACCAGTACGTCTTTTAATTCTGCTTAATATTCTTTATATTACTAAATAATATTCAAACTTATTATTTAAACTGGTTTGAGTTTTTAGTGTATCTTATTCTAGTATATGCATTCCACCACTGACACAAAGAAAAAGCGGTAGGTTATTACTTCATAGAAGATAGTACCTGAAATAGTGGCAGAACTGACTTTGTCTGTTTATATATATATATATATATGATCACTTACCTTACAACAAACATCCAGAGCTAAATCGATGAGCTGGGAACCCAAGCCTGACAACAGTCTGAAGTGGTTCAACAAAAAAATGCACATTCTAAGGACGACCAGCTGCTATGGTCCTTTTCTTGTTATATTCTGGCGCACACCATTCCTTCTGAGATGTACATAAGCATCTCTAGTGCGTGTTCTTCTTAAAATTAAAAAAGCAGTATGTTTTAACACTGCTCCACAGTTGTTCCGGTGTCACGTGAAGAAACCATCGTCGTGAATAAACCGTTCTGACGGATTATTCACGCGGGGGTAGCAGTCTGTTGACTAACAGTACGTAGTTGCACATGCATTTTCAACATTTCCCCATAGAGAAAGTTGTAGTATTATCAAACACACAATTTCTTTTTAATGAAAATGATTGAACTCTGAATTGAAAGAACATAGTAGAGTGAAAAGATTTATACAACGAGTCTTAAATCTGCCACGTTTTTCACGCAGAGCAAAACAGTTCAGTCACGATCAAAAGCTCACTTCCAACATTCCCCCGTATACTGTAGTAATAAGATTATCAAATACATGCTCTCTCATGACGAAAACCACTGAATTATGAATTGGAAAATCATAGTTCAGTGCAAACATAGCGCCTACTTAGGACGACATCGTCATACCGGAAGTTACTTCTTTCAATCTACCCTCAGTGCTCATGTGCAGAACGGTTTCGTCACGGCACGGGTCTATCATGCCACACCGGTAATAATCCTAGTACCTGCCATGTTGAAAAATTTGTATTGGGTATTAAAGGTCTTTCCTCAACCCATCATATGGCTTATTTAAATAATTCCTTATGATGTACATGATTTTTTAAAAGAATATTTAAAATTATAACTTTTCTAGAGCTAAAAAAGCTATATTTTGCCAATAAAAGACCTTGCCCCATATCTCTAAAACAAATGATCCAAAATAAGAAAGCCAGTGGCTCACAATATCTTTCATCTTGATGGTTTACCACACCAAAAATTATTAAAATCTGCTGACCCCCACCTTGCCGCCTTCTGACTGATCTGTCTGGCTTTCTCATGGACGCACTCTTAATTTGCTTTCTGGTGTTGTTTTGAGAAATTATATTAGAAATGTTCTGTTGATTGTATGTATAAGAAATCAAATCCATGGGGATTACTTTAGATAAACATTTATTTCGCATTTATAGTGTTGTATGTGGCCCCAAGGGGATTTTTCACTCCTCCCCCACTCTAGATTAATAAAATTCTTCATGGGGCAGATTGAAAATTATATTGCAAAATACATTGAAAATCGTAGGAAGGTTAACTGCAGATAATGCTGTGAGGATATTCTAAACAGGGGGCGAACTCGGCCAATTTAAAATTTTTAACTTCATCTTACGATTTTTGAGTGCCTGTTCTAATTATTGAAAGCAAGGCAATGGAACCAAACAATAAAATACAATTTGTAATCTCGTAAAAATTGTGCGCTTCCTTCATGTAGTATTTGGGTATCATATTCAGCAAGAGGATCCCTGTGAGTTGACATGGAATGACCCAGTTACATTGTTATTTGAAACCATTTTCTTTGAAAAGCAGGTCTTCTATATTGTATAGGTAGGGGTGGGAAAGCCTATCAGTGAATAAGAGAAGTGAAAGAGCTCTTTTTAATGTTTAGTAGCATGTGCTCTGTTTAGGTGGCGTTTATTTTTTTATAATCCATTAATTTTTTTAATTTATTTTCAGTCACGAAGTGTTGATAAAAGGCATGCTGTTATCACTTTTGATCATTATTCAAAAAAGTTTAAAATCAAAGATCTCAGTAGTCTGAATGGGGTGAGTTACAAACTTTTTATTAACAGTAACAACAAGGAGTTCAACCTCCATTGGAGGACGGTCTTTTACTTAATTTTCTTGTTTTTGAGTCATTCTCTCAAGTACAGACCAGAGAATTTGACTTATTATTATTATATCATATTGAAAAAGATTATATAAAGTTCTAAAGGCATTTTAAGTGTGTTTAAGGTGTAATTATTTTACTATACAAACAGTAACCGTTATCATATTTATAGTCAGCAGCATTTTTTAGTTGTTTTGTGTTCACAGTATAATACGACATGGACACAAGTTTCTTGTATGTGTATTTTGCATTGTAAATGTAGGTTACTAATTCTTTTCAGACATATGTGAATGAGTCAAGGATCCCAGAACAGACCTATGTAGCTCTTGAAAACCTAGATACCATAAGGTTTGGCTATGATATCCTTACAACAAGCATCTAATTATATGATATATTTGTTTATGTATATGTATGCATTGGTAGGCGCATGCATACATTTACATATATTTAAAGGTTATAAATGTCTCACTCGATCCTCTTAATACTGTTACTAGTAAACATCAAAGATTGAAAATATTTTCTGGGAGATGAAATAGGCAAGTCTATTTTTAAATGAAATAATATAGATTGAGAAAGTAATAACGAGGTTTGAGGTCTTTTAACAGTAACAAAATTATATTTAAGTAGCATCAAGTCATTCTAAGGTGTGTGAGGGCAGCACAATATAATTATGATAATGAGATCCTTAACACTGTGCACATCCTATGGTGTTCAGAATAGAGGAAACAGATGGGACGGGAGAACATATGTCACCTGACCGACCTCCTGCGTGGGCCAGTAAGGAAGTCTCGCCCATGGCTGAATGTCAGGTAATGAAGACAATAGTGTGTTTTACATTGATCCAACTTTTCTCACTTTTGTCGGGTCATTTGGATCATTTTTGTGAATCGTGTACCTTGGACCCCTGGACTTTTTCAGAGAAGATTAGTCTCATCCCTGGTTTTACTGTGAATTTTATCTTGTGTGACACGTTGTGTTTTTTCTCATAATAATTTTTTTTTTCGTTCATGGACCTTACAGAGTGTAACACGTTATTTTCTTTTTTTACGCAGGGCTGCATTGTAGAACAGGACATTAAGCACACCTGTGGAGGAAACCCAGAACTCGGAGACACAACAGATGAAAAACACGACCCAGTCCCACACACATGCAATGGACACGGAACGTACAATCGATGGCAGATGCGCAGGAGACGCTCACATGATTATGCAACTGCTTTCACAAATGGAGTCTACGGTAATGGGTTAAGGTGCAGCAAATCTCAGGAGAAAGTTTATGAAAATAGTTATGTCTCGACAAGGACATCTGCCAACCCCTCAGCATCATTCCATCCAAATTATTCAAGGAGCGAGACTAATCTACGTGCCATGCAACAACGAAGTCCAGTTATCCCGTACTCCACTGGGGAGTCAAGAACAATGTCTGGGTCGATTACGCCAGGAAATGAGTCCAGATCTCGATATCTCTACGGCGGCCTAAGCTATACACAGTCTGTGCCAAGTTTAGAAAGGATTGCACATCCTGGTTTCAGTATCACACAGGAGATTGATTATGGAGAGGGAAAAGATCCCGCGCAATCAGACGGCACATCTACCACATTCCAGGCCAGGCTAGATCACAGGAGAAGTTTGACAGGTAGATTTTTAAAACATAAAAATGGAGCAAATCCAGTACATCATTACATTTATAAAATGATAGAATATTAGCTGATTATTAGCTGGTTTTTAATGTATTTACTTGTTTCATCCTTGTATGTATTGAGCATTTCACTGATTTTTAAACAGAAGTCAGTTTTAATTTGCCAACATTTTGAATTAAGATTCACTGGTATCTGAATGTAATGCAGGGGGAGTCTATTAAGCTACCAATGAACTATGTCTGTTGCACACTTTCATCACATTTGTGATGTACATCATATTATAAAGTAAATCACAGGTATACTGCAGTAAACAGATAGGGAGCAATGAAATGGCATTCTTTAGAGTGCTTCTACCTGAGAGAGGTGGAAAGGGGCATTTGCAGGCCCATAGCCAGTGATCTCAAAAGGGAGGGGGGTCATTTGCAGAAAAAGTGGACCTTTTGCCATGAAACCTACAGAAACCTAGATTAAATTTTATCCACGGAGGACCTTTCCGGCAAAAGGGGGGTTCTTTCGAACAGGTCTGATTTATGTGTGGACTTCCACTTAGTAATGAACATTAAACAGCAGACAGAGTATCCTCACCATATCAGTTAACTGCTGTCTGGTAAATATTCAGATTGCATTCACACCTGAACTAACTATTGTGGTATAGCACTTATTTTATGATATAAGTCTGTCCTGCTCTGAACTGGACTTACATACGCAGTGCATTTCTACCAGACTTGCCCATTGTACTGAATGAATATACAGATATAGGGACCTTCTGTTATTATCACTTAAACAAGGTTCTGTTTAAGTATGGGGCAGTTGCTGTTTTCACAGGAGGGAAAAGTTAAGGTGTATTCAGATGAGGGCAACTAAAGACCAACTGAGGACTTGAAATTGGACTAGCTTGCAAATTCAATAAGACCATGTCATCTCTGCATCATTTATAGAACATGCCTGGTTAATCTGTCTTGTGTGTTTGCCCACTGTCCGTTCTAAAATATCCTTGTCTGAACAACCAGATACCAGATACATCCTTTTGTTGCTAGCTAGAAGGAAACCTGGCCTATAGCAGTGTGCACTGTCTTCACTGGAATGCATTATACTGGCTTGATACTGTAAGTAAGGAAGCCCTGGCCTCAGCATTTCTAATAGGGTTCATATAACATGCTAGGCATTCAGTTGATTGGGGAAAGGAATCTGAAGGGCAAACCAGTTGGAAGTGTTGGATATTTTGATACTTTGGGGTTATGTATTTTTAATATGATGGTGATTTAAATACAACCACAGTCATCCCTTATGGCAGGTAAGCTTTGTGTTTAGTTTTGGATGTTTAACAGTATAATATTGTTATCGTTGAGAAGGACTTGGAGATAGAGATGCATTCATATAAGAAGCAACCAGTGGTTTAATATAGATTTATTCAGCACTGTAGGTTGTTTAACAAGTGCCCAGTCAGTGGCAATATAATCTGTATTCATTTACATTTTTATAAAAGGATAGTGTGCAAGATGTGTTGCCTGGAAAGTTATGCCTGTCTCTTTTAGATTTGAAAGTTCTAGTACGTCTCTTGTCCTATGGAAATGGGGGGCAAATTTTATGTATTTTGACTGTTTTGAATTTCTTTGAAAGGATAAGCAGACATAAAATAACTTTTCCAATCTACCTATAGGAAAGATTTTGCTTTACTTTGTAAATCAGAACCTCACAAAGCAAACACTCTAGGATATCAGTAGTAATACCACTGCATACATTTGAAAAGCCCTGTTATTTTAGCTAGAAAAAGCTCATCTTGGAAAGCGCCCTCTTCAGTCAATCACTACTCTTAATAGAGGAATGTTTGTATACACAGTACCGGATCATGAGAAGTAAACTAAGAGACAACAACACAGTTGTGACATTCCTGACTTGGTCTCTATGTTCTAGGTGAAGAGGAATTGGCAACAGTGAAGAAAGGGACTCCACTCTACGGTCAGCCGTCCTGGTGGGGGGAGGATGACCAATGGTCAGATGATAAGGCTAAAACTGACCACAATCAGAACAGTGGCCAGGCCAGAGATAAACAAGCCAGAGATAGGGAGGAGAGAGTTATGAACGGTGAGTTTGAATTGAGAAGTAAATTTTGATAGTTGATATGTTTATGTGACTTCTGATCACTTTGGTGCTTGTAGAAAAAGTGGGGTTATTATTATTATTATTATTATTTGTCATCGTTGTTTTATATATTTAGATCACAAATATATATGTAGATCACAACATCATTTTATTCTATTTTAATTTTTGTGGAAATCAATAGACTGATGTTCACCAATTTTCAAATAAATTATAAAGATGAATAAATAACAATAATTGGGCGTCTATTGATTTTATCAGCTGACACAAACATATGATATAAAATATGTGGCAGCAGCATTGAACATAGCTTGAGGTAACAAATGATTGCATGAAGCATGAATTATCATAATTGCTATGGGCCTGTCACATATATACTGACTACAGACCTAACCAAGTGCTCTCAAATTTTATATGGATTTATGTATGGGTGTAATGAAAATAGGAAAGATGAGACCAATTTGTATTTTTAGGGTATTTTGCATCATAGATGATAATATAAGTGACTTAATACAATTTTCTCAGCAGGGTGTTGTTTTTGTGTAAATGCTCCCTGATAGATAGAACTTTCAACTGGAAATATGACCTCCTCCCCTTGTAGCGAAAAAACATTACAGCTGATATTGCGATAGGCTGTCACAAGAGAGCATTGTTTGCTGGAGGCCTTAAATACTTTCATTTTAAAGGTCAAAGAGATAGGCAACCTTTGCTTTGAAAATAGAACTCTGGTGTTTTGACATTTAATATCACAGTGAAGGCATTGTGTGATTTATTATTATCAGTAGGTTCAGCAAGGTGGTTGGTAAATTTATGCCTGGTGTTTTTCACATTTTTTATGATTTCTCGAAATTATTTGTAGATTTGGAGGCAGGTTTCTTCTGCTTACATTACTATAATGGATTATTGTTAAATGATAAATATTTTTCAGTGTGGTGAGAAAAATATTAAATTTGCTAAAATTTATTGAAATTAAGGAGCTTTCTCTTCTGTTTGGATAAAACGCCCCAGATATCCAGCCTCACACATAAGGCAGCACTTTGGGGAAGGTTTTTATAGCTCAGATGATCAATACTAGTAATTGAAATGATCAGGATTTATATTGATGGCATACAAGGCTAATACTGTTTGATTTTCCTTGTTCTGATTGTAAAACCCCGTCTGTGGCATTTGCTATAAGCAGGAGCGTATTCACCCCACCCAGCCTGACTGCATAATTACATTTTCTATGAATCTCCCAGTATGAGTAATAGGAAAGATGGAGGACAGTCATTACTGGAGGAAAAAGACATGAAGGATTTTAATTTTTTACGGAAGAAGCTGTACATTTGGATATTTATGGTTAGTGTGATGTCATAACAAGGAAGGAACAGGATCAAGGTAAAGGTTAAGAATATATTGTTAATAGANGAGTTATGAACGGTGAGTTTGAATTGAGAAGTAAATTTTGATAGTTGATATGTTTATGTGACTTCTGATCACTTTGGTGCTTGTAGAAAAAGTGGGGTTATTATTATTATTATTATTATTTGTCATCGTTGTTTTATATATTTAGATCACAAATATATATGTAGATCACAACATCATTTTATTCTATTTTAATTTTTGTGGAAATCAATAGACTGATGTTCACCAATTTTCAAATAAATTATAAAGATGAATAAATAACAATAATTGGGCGTCTATTGATTTTATCAGCTGACACAAACATATGATATAAAATATGTGGCAGCAGCATTGAACATAGCTTGAGGTAACAAATGATTGCATGAAGCATGAATTATCATAATTGCTATGGGCCTGTCACATATATACTGACTACAGACCTAACCAAGTGCTCTCAAATTTTATATGGATTTATGTATGGGTGTAATGAAAATAGGAAAGATGAGACCAATTTGTATTTTTAGGGTATTTTGCATCATAGATGATAATATAAGTGACTTATTACAATTTTCTCAGCAGGGTGTTGTTTTTGTGTAAATGCTCCCTGATAGATAGAACTTTCAACTGGAAATATGACCTCCTCCCCTTGTAGCGAAAAAACATTACAGCTGATATTGCGATAGGCTGTCACAAGAGAGCATTGTTTGCTGGAGGCCTTAAATACTTTCATTTTAAAGGTCAAAGAGATAGGCAACCTTTGCTTTGAAAATAGAACTCTGGTGTTTTGACATTTAATATCACAGTGAAGGCATTGTGTGATTTATTATTATCAGTAGGTTCAGCAAGGTGGTTGGTAAATTTATGCCTGGTGTTTTTCACATTTTTTATGATTTCTCGAAATTATTTGTAGATTTGGAGGCAGGTTTCTTCTGCTTACATTACTATAATGGATTATTGTTAAATGATAAATAATTTTCAGTGTGGTGAGAAAAATATTAAATTTGCTAAAATTATTAAATTAAGGAGCTTTCTCTTCTGTTTGGATAAAACGCCCCAGATATCCAGCCTCACACATAAGGCAGCACTTTGGGGAAGGTTTTTATAGCTCAGATGATCAATACTAGTAATTGAAATGATCAGGATTTATATTGATGGCATACAAGGCTAATACTGTTTGATTTTCCTTGTTCTGATTGTAAAACCCCATCTGTGGCATTTGCTATAAGCAGGAGCGTATTCACCCCACCCAGCCTGACTGCATAATTACATTTTCTATGAATCTCCCAGTATGAGTAATAGGAAAGATGGAGGACAGTCATTACTGGAGGAAAAAGACATGAAGGATTTTAATTTTTTTACGGAAGAAGCTGTACATTTGGATATTTATGGTTAGTGTGATGTCATAACAAGGAAGGAACAGGATCAAGGTAAAGGTTAAGAATATATTGTTAATAGATTGCTGGTGTTGATTTGAAGTATTATTTAATATTCCCAGGAAAAAATAGCATGTAAGGGTATTCTGCAGTGAGTTTTTGTGCTGCTGCTTGCACATGATTCCCTTCATTTTCTCCTGGAGTGCTTTTTTTTGTGGAAAAAGGCCAAAACATACTGTAAATACAACCAGTGAAGGTGACTTTCATTATGAAAATACTATGGCGCTATTATCATTCATTAAGCCCAGACGTACATGCTCTTGGTAAAGGGCTTATCTTGTAAAGTTAATTGAGACCTTTTGGTGGATCTGATCCTCACCTGGCGGGACCCCTGTATTACAGTACAGGTGGAGGACACTGAAGTACAGGTAAGGGTTATGGAACCCTATTTGAAAGGAGATTCACAAATGGATTTGCTTGAACCAAAACTAGTCTATTTAAATGTGATATGAAATATTCTACGTTGGTTGTAGTGTGATTTAGCTGTCATAGTCACATCTGTAGTAATCTATTTCCGGTAGTTTAAATGTTGGTGTCTTTTGGTGGACAAAATTTGTACGGGAATTAATGAGCAGATAAAGCTCATGGACCTTCTCCCCCATGCCCCACTCCCTCCCTCTCTCTCCCTTGAATTCCCCAGTTTTTTTTTTAACACTTCGTACAAAATCCTGCAACTTTTGAATTGCCATTTTATCTATATGTGAAGGAGGAGGAATCCTGAAATAAAGAGAATTTTCGTATATTTCAAAAGTAGATTTTTTTGTCATCAAATTGGACAGATTGTAGATCCAGAAATAATTTTCTAACCTTGGAAATGTATGCTTTGACTTGGCTGTTCTGATGGTCAGTGAGAAGCTAGTGAATTTTGACTAAAGGCTGGCCTATTAATGATATATTCACCAACTATTAAATCTAAATTAACCTTCACAGAGCAACCCATGGGGTCAAATTATGCAGATGTCTATCAGATATACTATGAAATGAAACAAAACTTTTGTATGTGACTCCACTATTTGAGCTTCAGATAAACCATTTTACTCGCACACTTAATCTAGCAGTATAACAGATTGGGATAAAAGACAGGTGTTTATTTTATAACGGCCTTTCAAATGGTCACTTAGGTCTCATAAAGGGTGGCATAATGTTCCACCAACAGTATTGTGCACAGTGTATGCCGGGCCTCTCTAAAACTGCTGCATGGGCATCAAAACTGAAATTTCCTGCCGAGTACAGAACTTCCTTTGTCGTTGCCGTTTTCCTGTTGAGAATTCTAACGTTCAAGTTTCAAGAAAGCAGTATGCAGTATGATAACATGGAGGCAGACAATTGCATGAGTAATGTATTGATTCTGAGTATGCAGTAACTGTAAGATACAGAAGTCAGTGTATAGTATATGATGGAATCAATATACATGATGGAGAGCAGGACATGGTGCCAATAGTGAGTTATATACACTAGTAAAGCATTGAGCACTGTGTATTATACTGTTTACAGCTCTCTACTGTTATCACCCAATGGTTTGCTGGTGTGAGATGTGATATCACAGTAGGGCTGATATAGCATACATACATAGACCAGAGGAAACCTCTATTGTTACTCATTGCTGGCTGGCTGTAGGATTCAGGAGTTATGGATTCAGGGGGTAGGTGTCTGATTCTTCATAAAATTGGGGTATTTCTCTCCCCCGCGTGGCTTTACTTTTTCACTTTTTCCTGTAACTCATTCAGACATTACTTTTGGAGTCAGGTTGTCTGTGGGTAGGTCTTAACTGACCATGTTAAGTTGTCAGGTTTGTAAAAATTGTCAGGGCCCTTAATGATTCAATGGAGATCATCTTAATAACCCAAAGTCTGGCAACTTAGCATAAAATCGAGGGAGATTTTTCAAGATTTGGAAGAAAGTTACGGCAGACCAGCAAGTGTGGTGCAGCAAAAGATTAAAAAATACATTGGAGTTTATCAAGAAATATTTTCCAGGATGTTGTCTCCTAAGTGTTGCAGAATTAGTCTATTGCAGAACATCACAAATTCACCACAATTTAGCATGTCACCTGTATTGCTTTCTAAGATGACATTGCTGGCACATACAGCTTCACCCTTATCGCCAAAATGTTAACCCCTTCTCGTGTGGATTCTCGCACACTTCCTAGTCTTGTATGATGTCACCCAGTGCTGTCAGCCAGGTTTATGCTATCTCAGATGATTGTCATCAAGGTTTTGTCTCCATTCCCATAGTGTAGAGAGAAATAATTAAGGACATTAAATGCACAAATGAAGTGATTAAGTCTGTGACATCTTGGATATGATAACATGAACCATGCATCTTTAAGGAGGGTGTACCTCCTTGTCACTCTTTACTAAAACCTGGGAAGCATGACAGTGGTTTTGTTCTCACTGATATTAGGGCATAAATCAGAGTATCTAAGGACATGTTCAGAACAATAATTTATCTGAAATAGGTACATATTATAACTGTCTAGAAACCATATAACATAACAGCCACTAACTAGCACCTTGTCTAATGCCATCAGTTGGACTAATTTAGGTATTGGTTGACACAGTAAAATTTATAAATTAGTGCACTCCTCCTGATGATGGAGGGGGGGGGTTATGGTATGGGGGGGGGGGGGCTTATGATGATAAGGGAGAGGAGGAATGGAGGTACATGTTTCTCCTCTACATTGCCATGGTGAGACAGCTCATCATAGACAATATCTGGTCTAGAAATCAGCATGTGTGGCAGAGGAGTGGCATATCTGACAGACAGGTGATTTAGAAGTAGATCTGTATCACAAGTAGATGATAGAATATAAGACAAAGTGTCAGGTATGTCATCATTTTGTCCTGTGAAAAAGACATAAATTAAAGTTTTTACTAGTAAATAGTGGGGTGATTTTACATGTGCAGGGATTATGAAATCAAATGTTATTGGTCTATCATGCTGTGATATATATATATATATATATATATATATATATATATATATATATATATATATATATATATATATATATATATATATATATATGTGTGTGTTTGTGTGTGTTTAATATGCAAAATAGAAATTAAATGCATGATCTAAAATGATATTATCAAGAGGAATTGATGAAGCATTGAGTGAACAGAAATATTATTTGGTAGTAAGAGTATTAGTCACTGTCAGTGTTATGATAAAGAATATTGCACTGTGCCTGGGGGGGTATAAAGAACACATTTATCTGTGTAGAATATCATATAAACTCTCTGTGGTATGATGGGGAATATCACTTACCCAATTACTACTTGTTAGCAAAAGTTTTTTTTATAAGCATAGCATAATATTTATATGTGACATGGTTGACACATCAGGCAAGGCACTTGTAGTATTGATATAATGAACACATCAGAGCTGCGGTTTAATATATAGTAATTTTTGTTATTTTAAGGGGTGGTGTGGTAGTTTATGGAGTGTGTTGAACCATGGGGTCTGCACACAGTGGGGCAGTATGTAAGGTGTTGTTTCTTCCGTGTGATTAGGCTCGGCACAATGGACATCCTGGTGGCAGAGATCATGTAACACGAGTTTATCAATGATTTTAAACTGTAGATCTGAGGAGAGCTTTAGAAGAGAAGAAATCATTATAACGATGTATATATCTAAATTTTTGATAATTTTTGTGATGCAAAAGTATGCTTCAAAAGTGGATTGAAAATTGTGAGATATTATGTAAACTGCATGCCTTTATTAATGCTGAATAGCATTTGAGATGTGTTTTTCCCAAATGAAAAAATGTTTGGTAATGAGACATAAAAAGTTGCTGCTGTATTATGGATAATATGTAAAAGATGATGGGTAGCGGCATGGCCAGGGGTGGGGTGGGGGGGGGGGAGGGGCTCATTTAAAACTTCGACCTTCATGATCATATAAATCATATCTACATAGAAAGTGGCTTGTCACCAACATGTCAAATGTAAACAGCTTGTAAACTACACATGTTGCTAGTGTTGAAGGCAGGCACACCTGTGTATATTGCAAGCTATGTCTTCAATTTGGACATTTTATTTCTCCCATTAGTCTGGTTAGGGCTCTTCACTGTGAAGTATACTGGACATATATTAGTGGTCCTTGGATTTTGTGTGTAAGTAGCAAGTATCAAAAACATGCAAAATTTTCATTAAATTCAAACAATATGAGTTAGTTACATACATTTCTTATATGAGCAAGGTTTGAGTAAGGTATATTTTGTAACTTAATATTAAGAATTTTCAAATGATTAACATATTTTTAGATGGTAAAATGTGGTTAAAAGTGAATAAAATTGCATTGATTCATCAAATATCCTACATATATGTGACCAAGCTAATGTTATAAAAAAGTCAATCTTGTCAAAATCTACATTCACCACTTGTAAGTACAGGACTAAGAACTCATTATCATTTGCACTAAGCTATCTGATAAGATTATTAGCCACGTATAGAGGTAGATATCAAATGATAGAAGCACAGCCCAGGGAAATGGTATGTGAAGCACATAAGGACGTGTAATCTACAGAAAGGGCACCATTTAACATATAGATAGGGCACATGCTCATGTATGGGCACCATGCGACTAAGGCTGCGTTCAGCACCATTTTAACTTAAATTGTTGGCAGGCTCATTGGAGGAAGTAGATACTTGGTTGGTCATTAAGGAGCTTATGTTAGCCTTCAGTTATCCTGCTGCCCTCTCTGTGCCGTCTACTGAACTCACATTAAGGAACTTATGTTATCCCTAAGTTACCCCCCCCCCCCCCCCTGTGAGCTGACTGCCGAAATCAACTTATCAAGAATGATGTAGTGGGTACTCACTTCCTGGTGTTACTTTATGTTAATACCATGCTGAACTGGACCAAATTTCTGTCAGTCTTTATGGCTTGTTGACTATGATGATTATATAGCCAGTGGTCTGGGGAAGTATTTTGACCAGCGTTGTAATTCATTGCTGCACTAGTTAGTAGGTGATTTACACAGCCGAGGACATGGATATCCTCCAGGTTTGCATAGACAGTTTACTGAAATGCAGCAAACATTGTTTTCTCTGACTGTATACATTTATTTAATGGAGTTTTTTAACGTAAATCTTGTTAGTCTTGTTAACAGGTCAAATTTCTTGTTGTTAGTATTTTATAATGCCAGCTTTGATTAGTTTTGAGATAGGGTTTCAAAGTCTGCTAAAAGTAAAAACATAGCAGCCTGTATGTATTTATCATTATTATTGTACCACCAGCGTTAGCGCTGGCGGTACACATGGTTTCGGTCCCGTCCGGATCGTTCCGCCGGCTCCGCCGGCTCCGCCGGCNATCGCTGGTGTTGATTTGAAGTATTATTTAATATTCCCAGGAAAAATAGCATGTAAGGGTATTCTGCAGTGAGTTTTTGTGCTGCTACTTGTACATGATTCCCTTCATTTTCTCCTGGAGTGCTTTTTTGTGGAAAAAGGCCAAAACATACTGTAAATACAACCAGTGAAGGTGACTTTCATTATGAAAATACTATGGCGCTATTATCATTCATTAAGCCCAGACGTACATGCTCTTGGTAAAGGGCTTATCTTGTAAAGTTAATTGAGACCTTTTGGTGGATCTGATACTCACCTGGCGGGACCCCTGTATTACAGTACAGGTGGAGGACACTGAAGTACAGGTAAGGGTTAGGGAAGCCTGTGTGAAAGGAGATTCACAAATGGATTTGCTTGGACCAAAACTAGTCTATTTAAATGTGATATGAAATATTCTACGTTGGTTCTAGTGTGATTTAGCTGTCATAGTAACATCTGTAGTAATCTATTTCCGGTAGTTTAAATGTTGGTGTCTGTGGACAAAATTTGTCCGGGATTTAATGAGCAGATAAAGCTCATGGACCTTCTCCCCCATGCCCCACTCCTTCCCTCTCTCTCCCTTGAATTCCCCAGTTTTTTTTAACACTTCGTACAAAATCCTGCAACTTTTGAATTGCAATTTTATCTATATGTGAAGGAGGAGGAATCCTGAAATAAAGAGAATTTTCGTATATTTCAAAAGTAGATTTTTTTGTCATCAAATTGGACAGATTGTAGATCCAGAAATAATTTTCTAACCTTGGAAATGTATGCTTTGACTTGGCTGTTCTGATGGTCAGTGAGAAGCTAGTGAATTTTGACTAAAGGCTGGCCTATTAATGATATATTCACCAACTATTAAATCTAAATTTACCTTCACAGAGCAACCCATGGGGTCAAATTATGCAGATGTCTATCAGATATACTATGAAATGAAACAAAACTTTTGTATGTGACTCCACTATTTGAGCTTCAGATAAACCATTTTACTCACACACTTAATCTAGCAGTATAACAGATTGGGATAAAAGACAGGTGTTTATTTTATAACGGCCTTTCAAATGGTCACTTAGGTCTCATAAAGGGTGGCATAATGTTCCACCAACAGTATTGTGTTCAGTGTATGTCGGGTCTCTCCAAAACTACTGCATGGGCATCAAAACTGAAATTTCCTGCAGAGTACAGAACTTCCTTTGTCGTTACCGTTTTCCTGTTGAGGATTCCTGTGTTAAAGATTCAAGAAAGCAGTATGCAGTATGATAACATGGAGGCAGACAATTGCATGAGTAATGTATTGATTCTAAGTATGCAGGAACTGTGAGATACAGAAGTCAGTGTATAGTATATGATGGAATCAATATACATGATGGAGAGCAGGACATGGTGCCAATAGTGAGTTATATACAGTACTAAAGCATTGAGGCTGTGTATTATACTGTTTACAGCTCTCTACTGTTATCACCCAATGGTTTGCTGGTGTGAGATGTGATATCACAGTAGGGCTGATACTGCATACATACATAGATCAGAGGAAACCTCTATTGTTACTCATTGCTGGCTGGCTGTAGGATTCAGGAGTTATGGATTCAGGGGGTAGGTGTCTGATTCTTCATAAAATTGGGGTATTTCTCTCTCCTGCGTGGCTTTACTTTTTCACTTTTTCCTGTAACTCACTGCACTTGAGATATGACTTTTAGAGTCTGTTGTTTTTGGGTAGGTCTTAACTAACCATGCAAAGTTGTCAGGTTTGTAACAATTGTCAGGGCCCCTTTATGATTCAGTGGAGATCATCTGAATAACCCAAAGTCTGTCAACTAATCGTAAAATCGAGGGAGATTTTTCAAGATTTGGAAGAGAGTTATGACAGACCAGCAAGTGTGGTGCTGCAAAAAAATTTTTTTTTAATGTCAGAGTTTGTTAAAAAATATTTTCCAGGATGTTGTCTCTTAGGCGTTGTAGAACTAGTCTATTGCAGAACATGGCGAATTCACCACATTTTTCATGTCACCTGTATTGCTTTCCAGGATGACATAGCTAGCACATAGAGCTTCACCCTTATTCCTAAAATGATTGCCCCTTCTCATGTGGATTCTCGCACACTTCCAAGTTCCTAGTCTTGTATGATGTCACCTAGTGCAGTCAGCCATATTTATGTTATCTCAGATGATTGTCACCAAGGTTCTGCCTCCATTCCCATATATTAGAGGGAAATAAGGACATTTAATGCACAAAGTGATGAAGTCTGTGACATCTTGGATATGATAATATGAATGAAGTTACAAGGTCTTTGACATCTTGGACATAATAAAATGCATCTTTAAGGAGGGGGTACATCCATGTCACCCTTTACTAAAACATGGGAAGCATGACAGTGGTTTTGTTCTCACTGATGTTAGGGCATAAATCAGAGTATCTAAGGACATGTTCAGAACAATAATTTATCTAAAACAGGTACATATTATAACTGTCAAGAAACCATATGACATAACAGCTACTAACTAGCCTTGTATAATGCCATCAGTTAGACTAATTTAGGTGTTAGTTGACACAGTAAAATTTAGCACACTCCTCCTGATGATGAGCGAGAATGGGGGTGGGGTGTGGGGGGTTATGATAAGGAGGGGGAGTGGGAGGGGCTTATGATGATGAGGGAGAGTGGGGAGAATTATGATGATGATGTCGGGGGGGGGGGGCTTATGATGATTAGGGAGAGGAGGAGTGGAGGTACATGTTTCCCCTATACTTGGTGACATGGTGAGAGTTCATCATAGACAATATCTGGTCTAGAAATCAGCATGTGTGGCAGAGGAGTGGCATATCTGACAGACAGGTGAGTTAGAAGTAGATCTGTATCACAAGTTGATGATAGAAAATAAGACAAAGTGTCAGGTATGTCATCATTTTTGTCCTGTGAAGAAGACATAAATTAAAAGTTTTTACTAGTAAATAGTGGGGTGATTTTACATGTGCAGGGATTATGAAATAAAATGTTATTGGTCTATCATGCTGTGATATATAATGTGTGTTTGTGTGTATGTTTGATATGCGAAACAGAAATTAAATGCATAAAAATGCATGATCTAAAATGATATTATCGAGAGGAATTGATGAAGCATTGAGTGAACAGAAATATTATTTGATACTGTGAGTATTAGTCACTGTCATTGTTATGATAAAGAATATTGCACAGTGCCTGGGGGGGTATAAAGAACACATTTATCTGTGTAGAATATCTTATAGACTAAATTTTCTGTGGTATGATGGGGAATATCACTTACCCATTTACTACTTGTTAGCAAAAGTTTTTTTTATATTCAATTTATANAGCCCTTTCAGCTGCAGTTGTGAATATTTCATTTACTAAGGGTAATGCCTCTTCAGGAGAGAGAGCTTGTGACATAAAGTAATCAACCTTTTGTTTTGATTCCATGTTACCCAGGGCCTCAACAAATTTAATATGAGAATTATTTTCCCAAATGATTTATAAGCATAGCATAATATTTATATGTGACATGGTTGACACATCAGGCAAGGCACTTGTAGTATTGATATAATGAAGACATCAGAGCTGCGGTTTAATATATAGTAATTTTTGTTATTTTAAGGGGTGGTGTGGTAGTTTATGGAGTGTGTTGAACCATGGGGTCTGCACACAGTGGGGCAGTATGTAAGGTGTTGTTTCTTCCGTGTGATTAGGCTCCACACAATGGACAACCTGGTGCCAGAGATCATGTAACACGAGTTTATCAATGATTTTAAACTGTAGATCTGAGGAGAGCTTTAGAAGAGAAGAAATCATTATAATGATATTGTATATATCTAAATTTTTGATAATTTTTGTGATGCAAAAGTATGCTTCAAAAGTGGATTGAAAATTGTGAGATATTATGTAAACTGCATGCCTTTATTAATGCTGAATAGCATTTGAGATGTGTTTTTCCCAAATGAAAAAATGTTTGGTAATGAGACATAAAAAGTTGCTGCTGTATTATGGATAATGTGTAAAAGATGATGGGTAGCGGCATGGCCAGGGGTGGGGTGGGGGGGGAGGGGCTCATTTAAAACTTGGACCTTCATGATCATATAAATCATATCTACATAGAAAGTGGCTTGTCACCAACATGTCAAATGTAAACAGCTTGTAAACTACACATGTTGCTAGTGTTGAAGGCAGGCACACCTGTGTATATTGCAAGCTATGTCTTCAATTTGGACATTTTATTTCTCCCATTAGTCTGGTTAGGGCTCTTCACGTTGAAGTATACTGGACATATATTAGTGGTCCTTGGATTTTGTGTGTAAGTAGCAAGTATCAAAAACATGCAAAATTTTCATTAAATTCAAACAATATGAGTTAGTTACATACATTTCTTATATGAGCAAGGTTTGAGTAAGGTATATTTTGTAACTTAATATTAAGAATTTTCAAATGATTAACATATTTTTAGATGGTAAAATGTGGTTAAAAGTGAATAAAATTGCATTGATTCATCAAATATCCTACATATATGTGACCAAGCTAATGTTATAAAAAAGTCAATCTTGTCAAAATCTACATTCACCACTTGTAAGTACAGGACTTAAGAACTCATTATCATTTGCACTAAGCTATCTGATAAGATTATTAGCCACCTATAGAGGTAGATATCAAATGATAGAAGCACAGCCCAGGGAAATGGTATGTGAAGCACATAAGGACGTGTAATCTACAGAAAGGGCACCATTTAACATATAGATAGGGCACATGCTCATGTATGGGCACCATGCGACTAAGGCTGCGTTCAGCACCATTTTAACTTAAATTGTTGGCAGGCTCATTGGAGGAAGTAGATACTTGGTTGGTCATTAAGGAGCTTATGTTAGCCTTCAGTTATCCTGCTGCCCTCTCTGTGCCGTCTACTGAACTCACATTAAGGAACTTATGTTATCCCTAAGTTACCCCCCCCCCTCTGAGCTGACTGCCGAAATCAACTTATCAAGAATGATGTAGTGGGTACTCACTTCCTGGTGTTACTTTATGTTAATACCATGCTGAACTGGACCAAATTTCTGTCAGTCTTTATGGCTTGTTGACTATGATGATTATATAGCCAGTGGTCTGGGGAAGTATTTTGACCAGCGTTGTAATTCATTGCTGCACTAGTTAGTACTAGTAGGTGATTTACACAGCCGAGGACATGGATATCCTCCAGGTTTGCATAGACAGTTTACTGAAATGCAGCAAACATTGTTTTCTCTGACTGTATACATTTATTTAATGGAGTTTTTTAACGTAAATCTTGTTAGTCTTGTTAACAGGTCAAATTTCTTGTTGTTAGTATTTTATAATGCCAGCTTTGATTAGTTTTGAGATAGGGTTTCAAAGTCTGCTAAAAGTAAAAACATAGCAGCCTGTATGTATTTATCATTATTATTATGGGTAATTTTGTTCAATATAGGGAAATCCATTTTAGATCCATGACTGTTTGATATTCCACTTCATGTTTTACTTAAGATGTTTATTGTTATGTTTTGAATAATAATAACATGAGTATATTTTTAGCTTGAAATGAGAGTATATAGATGAAAGGCAATTTATTTATCTACTATGTTTTAATTTAAACTACGGTATGTTATATGTCTGTGGCATTAAGGGTAGAGTAGTGTGAGAGAAAGACAAAGTTTTATATTTTAACAGATATACCTGTGTATGGAGACAAAGCTTTATTGTGCATACTTTAGTCATGTGACAAATACACAGTTCCTGTGTGTCATTATTTTATAGTATTGAAACAAATAGCACCATTGAAAAAAGAAAAAAAAAGTGTAGGTGCAAGGCCCAATATCTATGGACTCAGAATACAACCAGTACCAGTGTAATAATTAGGCAGCATAGTTTATTCCACTCTTTCCTTTTTAGATGCCCAGATTGTAACTAAGAAGCCTCATGTGTTTCATTTGTAAACTTGAGCCAATAACTTCAAGCTGTCACCCAAAATTGGAGAGCTTTTGTAAAACAAATGATCATCCTATAAATAACTGAGAATTCCACTTTTGGTACAGTTTTCCATTTGTTCACAGGTGATCCATTATATCAGAAGAAATACACAGGCCATGACTGCTGAGATGGTGGAGTTTTGAAAAGATCTACATTGTGATTCATTTCCATCTTGTTAAATNGATTGCATTTTTACAGCTTGTCAAGCACAAAACTGGTGGCTGTGTCCCTTATTTTGTGTATGTGGGGGTCTATACTAATGCGCTTGCTCCAGCTGGTGGTACAATATTTGGAGGCGGTATCGCCTCTCTGATCCTCTAGTTATGGGTTATTTTGTTCAATATAGGGAAATCCATTTTAGATCCATGACTGTTTGATATTCCACTTCATGTTTTACTTAAGATGTTTATTGTTATGTTTTGAATAATAATAACATGAGTATATTTTTAGCTTGAAATGAGAGTATATAGATGAAAGGCAATTTATTTATCTACTATGTTTTAATTTAAACTACGGTATGTTATATGTCTGTGGCATTAAGGGTAGGGTAGTGTGAGAGAAAGACAAAGTTTTATATTTTAACAGATATACCTGTGTATGGAGACAAAGCTTTATTGTGCATACTTTAATCATGTGACTAAAACACAGTTCCTGTGTGTCATTATTTTATAGTATTGAAACAAATAGCACCATTGAAAAAAGAAAAAAAAAAGTGTAGGTGCAAGGTCCAATATCTATGGACTCAGAATACAACAAGTACCAGTGTGATAATTAGGCAGCATAGTTTATTCCACTTTTTCCTTTTTAGATGCCCAGATGGTAACTAAGAAGCCTCATGTGTTTCATTTGTAAACTTGAGCCAATAACTTCAAGCTGTCACCCAAAATTGGAGTGCTTTGTAAAACAAATGACCATCCTATAAATAACTGAGAATTCCACTTTTGGTACAGTTTTCCATTTGTTCACAGGTGATCCATCATATCAGGAGAAAGACAGAGGCCATGACTGCATAGATGGTGGAGTTTTGAAAAGATCTACATTGTGATTCATTTCCATCTTGTTAAAAAAATTTTTTTTTTTTTTGCAGTCTTTTCCTCTCTGAAAAGCTGTTTCATTTTGATACAATGTTTAAAAGTGTACATTTTCTTCTGCGTCTTTCAGGTGACAACAATAGCCATCATGACAGGCCCGCCTCTCTTCCGCTGGAACAAAACAACAACAAGGCCAGCAACGGTGTAAAGTATCAGACTCAAGAGAAATACAAGCATGTTTATATGGATATACCTATAAGAGACTCACCAACTGAAAAATCTTTGCCACCTGAGAGAGACAAAATGGCATCAACTGAAAAAGTTTCCGCAGAAGAGATAGTGACAGACAAAGAGAAGTTGGATAGGTCGTCATCGTCTGCCGTGGCATTCAGTGTGGAGTTTTCAGACAGTGAGGAGACCAAATCACCTAAGATAAGCATGTCAGAAAGCCTTAGTAAGTTCCTACCCCACAAAGTACGGAGGAGTCTGCGTGAGAAACGTGAGAAGAAGGAAGAGAGGGAGAAAGAGCTGAGAGAAAAAGAGCAAACCCTGAAAGAAGTAAGTTTTTATTAATGCACATATATTTAAAAACCTATAGGACTGCAGGACTGAAACCAATAATAATATTTTTTCTCTCTTTTTGTGAGTTGGGGGAGGGAGTCCAACTTGTTACATAAAAATGACAGATAGAACCTTAAGAGCCAAACTAAGCCAACCTTTTGTTCTCTAAGATAAAGAATAAAAAAGAAGACAATCAGGCTTGGTCATCAGTAACACAAGGCCCTTGCAAGCTGTTTCTAAGGTGTTGATTATGGTTATTCAAGATGATTTTTTTCTTTAGTTTTCAAATAATAGTCTGAATTCCATATTTCAGCAGGAAGTGATCTCTCCCACGCGGCAGAAGAAACTGGACGACCTCTGGGGAAGCCCTATGGAAAAGGGCAAGCACTCGAAGTCTATACGACAAAGTACTGGTTACACATCAGAGGGCCATTCTCAACCTAGTGACCACGAGCAAGAGATAAGCATAAAAAGTGATACTGCTGTGACTAGAGGTAGGCCAAGATTTGATGATATATGGTAATGACTCGATCTTTTTGATGGGCAGAAATTATCAAACTTTCAGTTACATAATTTTAAAACCATTAAAATTTAATTTTTGTACAGCATAGAATAGAACTATAAGGTCATCTACTTTTCAATTTTGTTGCAACCACTCAATAACTTCAAAAGCACACTATCTGTAAAATTGCCAATTTTCCCCCATTGAAAAGATTGAGTCATTACCTTACTAAATTATGTTAAACACTATGACAGGATCATGCAACAATAAAACTGTTTAAAAGTCTTTAGTTTTAAATAAGTACATAGGTGATAAGAGAATAGTTGAAATCATAAAGCTGCGATTGCTACTGCTTGGAATGGTCCTTCATTTCTCACGTGGGATGCCATAAAATTGTCGCATGCTTACCCTTTACAGGTTAACCATGTACATCAATACTTCTTGACTCCTTTCTATTGAACTTAGGTAGACTAAGTGCACGGCTGCAGTTATTGGCAAACAAAGTTCATTGTAAAAGAGCAATCAATCAATAAACAAACTATAAATGTACATTGTTTGAGACAGCAGTGTCAATTCAGACAAAATGTGTTTCTAATTGATGAATTTGCCAATATTGTACATAAAGACAAACTGTGTTAAACATCTTTTCTCAAGAATTAATGACTGGATAATTAATTGGGATGAATTGAATAAGTTCAGCCATAAATAAATGCCTTCACTTTACCTTGGATCCAAGATAATCTTCTAGTAAATGATAAAAAGACCTAAATGTGAATAATTTTGTTGATATCATAATTATAACTTTACTTCTCAGGTAAGAAGCCCCCTCAGCAACCACCAGGGCAAACTCGCACCCCAGGGGAGAGAAAGCCATCCAGTCGGGCCACAGGTGGGAGTACAAAGAAAGCCACAGCTCAGTCCCAGCAACAGTCCCCAGGGGTGCAAGGAAGCCCCAAGCAGGGCAGTGGTAACAGAGACAAGACCAAAGATTCTGCAGCACTATCAGCCAGTCAGTCGTCATCATCATCATCCTTCCTCATTGAGAAAATGTTTGAAAGCACCTCCAGGCCTGGGGCCAGAGACCCTAGGGGGAGAGACCCTGGGGGGAGAGACCCTGGGGCCGAGGAGCCCACGGAATATGCTCTGTACAAAGAGGCCCAGTCCTACGACACACAGGAAGGGAAGGCTAGGTCGGCCACTTTACCCAGACCCAGGAGGAGCCCCAAGGACAGCAGCTCACAAATGAAGAAGTCACAGTCATTTGACCAGAATGATTTACAGCTCCAAGACATGGAAACCAATTCTCCTGTTGGTGATGACAATAAAAATGATTCAGATAGTGTGAGTGAGGCAGGGACGTATACAATAGAGGGAGACGAAAAGAGCAAAGAGGAAGAGGCTATCTCAAGAGAAAATATTGATAAAGTTTTTAATGTGGGAGACAGTTCTGTGATACTAATACAACGACCTGTGATAGAAAATGGGGTCAATGAGAAAGATGAATGTCAAGGCCTTGACCTTGAAAGACAGGAAGGTGAAGGTCAAGTGGAGGATCTGGACACACTGGAAAAGGAGATTGAAGAATTGGAACGGGAGAGAGCTAATTTGGGGGTGGCCAATAGTATGGAGGCGGAGATAGGCAGCACAGCACAGACTGACAAGGTAAGGTGTCAGCCATAAACTGCTGGCTACAATATTTAGACAGACACATTAAACTAGTTGGCTCAGTCCAACTCTGCAGGGACTCTCGCTAAGAGCAATTGGCTTAACTGCAGCAGCTTGTTAAAAGTCAATTACCCGCTAGCTGCTTGGGGAGGCATGTCAGAAAATTAAGCTTTACCCACTGATTGCACTTAGCAAGAATCCCCCACAGTTTTACTGGCCCACCTAGTATGATGTATTTATCTGAATTGGGTCTAAAGCCAGATATCAGCATTTAAAAGTGTCATCAAATAACCAGGGGCATGGCTCACAAAACCATTGTTAGCTAACAACCACTCTGTAAGGGTTTTCAAATGTACAGTTG
The DNA here is from genome assembly GCF_001039355.2 of Lingula anatina. The sequence goes on from NW_019773781.1 coordinate 635,851, forward strand.
CTCAAAGAGGAAAGCCTTTATTGAAAGAATTTTTCTCTTACCTTTACACTCCTATTTTTAGAGACCATATGGTTCTAAACAATATCTCAGTGTATTAAATATGTTACAAATAATGTCTACTTAACACCATAGCAATGCCTTGGGGCTCCAAATTCCAGAGATTGCGAGCAAGGAATGGAGAGTTCCATCTTGTTTCAGTAGTGCAATGTTATCAGATCTCTCAATAAATAAAAGGTTACAAAAGAACAGTTTGTCAATATGGTTAAACATTGCCACATTTCTTCAAATAAGAACTTGCTGCAGGCGGTTGGTTTGTTCCCTGTGACCCCAAAATGACTGCAACATCTGAAAGTTTGAGAAGATTACTTAGATTAGCACACGTACCCCGTACATAATCCATACAACATTGCTGTGAGGGAAAAGAACCACTAGTAACATGTGTCTGAGAATGTGAAGTCTGTTTGTTCCGTTATTGATGTACTCTGTTTTGGGCCAAAGAAAGGCATTGACTTGTATTAGATGCAGTGGAGTGGCAGAACGTAGCCTATTGATTATAGTATGATATATATACGGACAAGAAAGTATTAAGATAGGTTTATTTGGCAGTTTTGTGCTGGCTTAGGGAGGGGCATTCATGTGGGGAGGCATCATGAATTTTGATGCTCCAAACTTTTTGAAGAAGGTAAGTTTCTGCAGTTGACTTGAGGTAATGTTTTGAAAAGATGGTTGACTAAACAAGAGTTGACTGAACTTTTTTGGAATTATGACTGTGATGTAGAATCAGTTTTCATTTGATCCATTGGTTTTCATCAAATGGAATTATGTGTTGGAGATAGAGCATACTACTGGTAGAGATTTGGGAGAGATTGGCTATGCTTTTGATTACTTTTTTAAGGAACCTAGACATCTTTTTGTTACCTTTATAATTTTCCTGACTTAAACACGTAACTTCCCATTCATTGTTATCAATTATCAAATTCTTTTTCATATTAGTTGCCCATCAAAAGTGATGAAACAGTCAGCATGTATTATGAATTTGTAATGAGTCAATAAGGACATGTAGAACTAATTGATCAGGATCACTTAAAAACTATTTATATAAAAAAGGAGAGAGTTTTGGACTGAGTTGATGGTAGATGCACAGTTCCATTTGTTTAACCTTGTTCATTTGTTTAAGCTGAGAACACCGTTATTGATTAAGTGCTTGTTTTCATACCCATTGTTTTTGTGAAACAGTATTCAGATGATTGCATTTAAAAATGCCCCTTGAACCTAATTTGAATTTATTATCTTTGTTCCAGTAAAGATTTTTAGATTGGCATTTTTATCTGCTGCATAGATTTGATGATACTTTTACAATGTTTTTGAGTGATAGATTTTCTAAAATTATGTACTTCAAATACCTTGAATTTCAGTAGGCATCAGAGTTTTTAGTTAACTATATCAGAAACTTTTTAAAAGAATTATCAGAGGTAAAGGACTAGATAAGATATAATTATACCAATATGTGATTTTTAACCACTGGAAAAATACTTCATTTTAAAGATTTAAAATTTAATGTGTTATTTGTGTATTTTTCCTTATCCAAACAAGTGATTCGGCTAAAACATAATGCAGTGTCTGAGTGTAAATTGTGATGTACCACTATATTTCTTGACATTCTTCCTAGCAGCTTAAACTGGGATATATGATCAATAAGTAAGGGAAAGGCTGTCATAATTTCATGCTTTTGGTGGTTATTTATCTCTTTATTAATGGTCTATTATCAGTCATATTGTCATGTAAATCAATTGCCAACAGCGGGGTCCCATTTAATCTCCATAATTATTCCCTCTAATTATGGCTTTCTTTTTATGCAGTTAATTAATGAAGTTAAAGCGTTACCTAGAATTATTTTAAGTCAAATGACAAAGTTTCCATTAGATTAGTGAAATGCATCAAATAATTAGATGCGAAATAATAAGTTAAACTCTAGTAAATGACTGGTCATATTTATATATGGGTGTGAAAGAATTAGGCAGCTATAGTTTCTACAGCCGGGTTATCCAAATAACAGAATCAATATATGAAGCCAGGCACTGCTAAAGTTATGGTGGTATGAAGACTGTGTATATCTTTGTACAGGCGGTTGATCCACAACACAGGGTCATGTGTGGTGCATTAGTATATGCATCATTGAACTTACCCTGTGGTATATTTAAATTTGTATGAAGAAGTCAAGTTAGGGTTAGCCTTCAGTAACCTTCATGATCAGTGACCCCCCCCCCCTCCTCACTACACTAGCAGTTAACCACATTTACCAAATGAAAGACTTGAATAGAATATGTAACAATTTAAGGTTTGGAATTGCATTTTCTTTTGCTCTTCATTCTTATTTTCTCTTGTATTATAATAAATGGTCAAGCTCAACAAAGTTATCAACAGCAGTAAACTGATTTTCATCACCCATATTTCATAGTCAATTCTCCCTCTCATTGTGATTTCAGCTGTTTTCTGGTAAGCCCAGGTGGGTGCAGGAATGGTCAGCCAGGAAGGGGAACTCTGTGGACAGCAGCAAGGAGACAGAAGATGACGGTATGGAGAATACTTTATCAGGGGTTCTCTGATGAATATGTGTAATATCAGTTTGTTTTGATAAAGAAACTATGTTACAGTTTACATATAATTATTCTTCACTTACATGCTAAATCAATATATTTATTCTCTAAGTCAAGTATAATTCTATATCGTCATCCTATGTAGAGACCATGAAAAACTTCTGTCATAGTGTAATTATTTCTGAAATTTTGTATGAAATTTTGTTGGACAATTTGTCTTTCTCCCTTACTTGGTTTAAATGCTTAAAAAGATTCAAATTTTGGTTTCAGATACATTTGATGCAGATTCCCTAACAGCTAAGCAGCCCCCTGCTGTAAGCTCTCGTAAGCGGATAGGCACAGGGCGTAAGCTGCCCACTCCACCCACCCCCAGGGGCAGCAGTGGTGAGCCCAGCCCCAGGATCTCAGGCCATACCTCCAGGGATGGCAAGGACATCAGCAGGTCTGAGCCATCAACACTGAAGAGGGTCACTGCAAATGGTGGCAGCGGTGGGATGAAAACAAGCCGTAGCGAAGTTAGTGAAATATTTGCCAGTGAGGGCAGGAGAGTTACCCCCGAGAGAACTCCCGTGGAAAGGAAGGGCAGACGACAACAGCCTGACTATGAAGACAGTAAAAGTACAATGAGTATTGACACAGAGGTGCTGTTACGGGACACTGCTCATGTCATGGCCGCCATGCAAGCCAGAGTAAGGAAAGGTCAGCAGAAACAGTCTGGTGATGAAGGGTCTGACTCTGACTCTAGTACCCATGTGATGGTCAACGGAGCCAATGGTGCTAATAGACAACCCGCCTCAAAATCTGCCACAGAGCAGCACACTCCTGGCAGCAAGACAGTCAGTGGTGCAAGTCCATATCGTGGTTCACGTCAGTCATTCCCAGTCAAAACTTCCTCTCCTCCTCCTTCCCAGAAACCTACGCAGTCTTTGTGGAGGAAAGGACCTTATAACCCTCCAAAGGGGGAGCCACCGGCTGCTTCTGTGGTTTCTGATTTATTAAGTGAATCTGAGTCCAGATCTGCAAGATCTGATGATGCCAGTACTGACATTAGTGAGGAAAGTCCCATGTTGTCACGGAAGACTTCCAAAGGGAAAGGAGCCATCACTGCTACCAGGCCTAACAGAGCCTTTCAGCTCAGACGAGCACGGACAGAAACTGAATCAGACACATCTAGGTCTGAAGTCTCTGCTGCCTCATCTAGGGCAACGTCAGCAAAGACAGGTAGTGCCAAGACAATCAGGCTAGACCGCGGTCTGCCACTGGGAGAAGTGAGGTTAGCTTAGGGGCTGCAATTGTAAAGAAAAGTAGAGAAAATAACGCCAAACAGACACCTACATCATCGCAACCATTTTCACGCAGGGACGGTGGAAGGCATAGTTTACGTGAATCTACTGTAACCTCGAGACAAAAACAAGCTGAGGCGGCCAAGCAGGTAGCAGCCAAAGTGACTAAAGCAAAGCCTGGTGGAAGTGGAAGTTTATCACAACCAAATAGTAGGTCTAATTCTCCCAAATCTGCCGAGCGCAACGCATGGAATCGCAGGAAATCTTATGATCCTAGAAAAGCAGTTGCTGAAGCAAAGATCAAAGCAAAAGAGGATAAAAAGTCTCAGAAACTCATTCGCTCATCTTCCTTTAATTCCTCAAAAGATCTTGAAGAAAGAATTGTGGAAGATTCGGAGGATGAGTACGCTAATTTTGCAAGTAACATCGAACAAGAAGATGATGATGATGATTTTGGAAGAAGCACAACAGAATCTGCAGAAATCACAAAATTCAGTACGGAAATTGCCCGTAGTCTTGGCAACCTTGCGCGAGGGCTTTCAGAAGACGAGGATCACCAGAGCGCGTTCACTAGTGTCAAGGACACTGCTGAGGTAATACTCATAATGTGCATGTGTTATGTTGAGGTTGAAGATTTGAAGAGTAAATATCATGTCATTTGTATTATATTTGACAGAAAATAATACACATTACACTCACCTTATTATTCTCTAGGCCTATTTGAGGATTCCGTGACCCCATACATTCTGTTGGCTTATCTGTAGTGTCCATGTTATTTATTACAATGCCTGCATGCTTGTGAGGACAGCCAGTTAGTATACCTTCACTGGATGAAATATTCTATCAGCAACATCTCATTTAATGTTTCTCAAGTGTGGTACTCTGCTAAGAGCAATTTCAGCGATGAGATGAGATGGCAGTTCTTGTACTTGCATACATCCACATGCACGCACGTGCACACATACATGATAAAACACAATTATTCATTTCAAACTTAATTCATTTGAGTAAATCTTTAATGGATTGAAAACAAGAAAGTGTTTTTGTATTTTTTTTCTTTATTAATGTGCATGCTGCTTTGTGTTGTATTTCTTATGAATTTAAGCGTAATATGTTGTGGTACAATGTATCATTTTTGTCATAATAAGCATGAAAGAAGTAAAATGGTTATAGCCCACAAAAATGAACAAATCGTATAGATGGATTTTTAAGAAAATGGACAACAATTGGTTACATTTATATTTAAATATCCCACATTAAATATAATAAGACTTATTTTAATATACTTTTAGGCAAAGGAAAATTATGACCACTTCAACTTGATTTTGTAAATTTTTGTTTGGCAAAGCTTACAGTCACATTTAATATTTTTGGAAAACTGATGGTTATTTCTGTTATTGTTATGGTAAAAACTTGAAAATTTCACACTTAAAAAGTAATTAATATTTGAAAATGCCCAAATCTGACGTGGCCATATTAGTTGAAGAACTTTTCTAAACTATCCAGAGGCCCATTTTCAAGTTTGACAAAATTTTCTAAGTGAAAAAAATGATGTCAGCAAAGAATAGTCTTCTGAAAAAAAATTTTCAAGACTATATTTTCAAGTTTTTACAGTAATATATGTATTCCCAATAGTATATTACTGTATAAAGTGTACCCCTGTTCATAGCTTTCCTTGTAGTAGACCAGTGTTGTATATGTTTCCTATTTTTTGTGATATTGTAGGACGGGGCTGCCAGTATATTTAGCACGGGCACGAGTCGTTCAGCCTTTTCTGTGCCAAAAGTTACCAAATCCCCCTCCCCCCTCAGATCACCCCCGCCTCTCACACCTGCGCAAAATAGGGCGCGAAACACTTACTCTCGCAGGATAGAGGATGGTGTCATACGCAGGAGGGAGTGGGACAGAAACGAGGTTGGTATGGTGATGATCAGGTTACTGGACATTGAGTAAGATGCTCGCCAAGTCATGTATCTAGAATTTTGGTTTAACTTTTTTGCTATAAGAAACTTCAGAGAAAAAACATGAAAGGAAGGAGAATTTGAGGGTTTGATGGTTGATGTGCATATTTTAGCTTTCATAAAGAAATGTTACTTTACTTTAAAGCACCAACTGCCTTTCGTTGCAATTGTTAATGTCTCCTTAAAGTGCCTTCCCTTCCACTAGCTTTGTATTATGTGTTAATTTTGCTACATGTTCCACCCCTTGGGTCTTTGCATGAGGAAGATGTTTTTCTTACTTTCATACATGTATTCAACCTTCCCTATAATGTCACACAGGGCTTACATCTGTGACTTTTACTATAAATTACTCTAAATTGTAACAGCTGTCAGCAGCAACTGCTAGAATAAACTCAGAGGCAGGATAAAATGGTTTTCACTTTCTTTAATTTTCAGTCCTACGATAGCCTGATAGTATCTTCCATACATCAACTGGCACAGAAGCTGAAGATATCTACAGAGAAAAGTATGACCAAGCTAAGGTAAAGAATAAAATAAAATTTATTGCATATCTTTAAATGATATTACACATTCTACAAGGAGTAATACAGCTTTTATGTACCAATTGTCAGTAAAAAATGGCAAAAGTGAACAACTTTTGAAGCCTTTGAACAATGAATCTCACTAGATATGTATTTTGCATGATTGCTTGCTTTATTTATTGTACATGATGTTGTTAAGAATTAATAATGTAAAGACTTGTGTTGCATACTTTAAAGAGAGAGGCATCAAATTCGTGGCACGCCGTCTCCAGTTGACGACCTACTTAACCAGCCATCAGAAAGCGACATCCCGGCCTGGAAAACAGCCAATCAAGAGCTTGCTGGTATTCTACGAAGTTTACGAAAAGTGGAACATCATTTACAGGGTAAACTTTACCAACATCATCTCTGTTATTAGGTTGTAGTCTCTTGGAAATAGATGTTTTTACTGTTCAGTTGAGGTCCATTTAATTTGAAAGGAAGTTTTCAACATAAAATATGGGAATAAAAATCTGTAACAGTTTTTGAAAATGGATCCAAATAAAAAATGAATGCATAGTTTGAGGTTATTAAAATGTTACTAAATACAACACCTTGGAACTTTGAACAATCTGATAGAAAAATAATCAAAGTAATTTATTTTGATTTCTTCCAGTAATGGACAAAGTTTTATTTCCTGGCACTGAGGGTAGCCCTACCACCACTCTACTGACAGAGACTGAACAGAAACAATATTTACAAGAAATCGAAAGAATACGCTCAGAGTTGAAAGGATTCAAACCCATAGACAGCCCTACATCTCACACATTGCCAAAGACACGGAAATCTTACGGCGCAAACAGGAGCAAAGGAGACCTGAGGGGCAAGGATTACTGGTAGCAGCTATGATTGAAAACTAGGATACGGTTTGAGTATAAGCAACTGTGATGTTTCTGGTCTGAAGTGTGGAACAAAAAGGATTATTTGTTACAATGACACGTCTCACTGAAGTTCAAACTAAGTGAAATGGAGGACAGGCAGGAGATGCCATGTTCAAAGGCTCATACATGGAAATATTTGGATGTGTGAAGTGGTGATGACTTTATAGTCTTCAAATATTTGCAAAGAAAAAGCTGACCAAAAACAACCATTGTCTTCAAAAAACTCCAGAAGTACCCTGATTTTTTCAATGTGAAGGTTATGAAGAGGAATCGTGATGCTAAGGCTTTAGGGAACAGAAGATGTGTGTTGTCTGTGGGAGACAAAATGTTCTGGTTGTGACAGCTGTGAATGCCAGGATTGTGCCCATTGTGACAGTTGTGAAATCTGGGATAAGAGCAACTGTTGCATTATTTTATCAAATCTTTTTTTGAACAAATAATGGAAGGTTAACATCTAGAAAGGAGAACAACCCACGCAACGAGTAGTTTTTATATAAACTTACCTATAATTTATTATGAAATACCCAATTTATTTCAAACAATTGATTAATGAACAACTACAAATAAATTGATTTAGACAAAAATTGGATTGACTTGACAGCACAACGCTACTTTATAATCTCTAGAAAAGAAATTGTATTTCTCTTATTTATTTAGCTTTCACATGTTAAAGTGACACTGCAGATGATCAAAATTGCCTTTGTAATCTCATCAGAGGCAAGTGAGCAAATATTTTTTAGTCAAAATCAACATCTGTTATTAAAGTGTTTTCTTTGAGAGACAATACGTGTGTTTCTTTCAGGTAATACGATCCCTAATACACGTGCTTTTTATACCCCCATGTCAGAACTGTTGGGTGGGGCTAAATAATACAGCTTATCAGCAGCTTTTTGGTGGCTTAAGATTTTAATAGTAGGCAGTGCATATAATCTTTAATGAAATGAACTGAGGTCCCATGTTGTATTTGTATTACAAACTGTGATTTCTTCCTCTTTTGCTATGCAGTAGCAGCACTGTTTTCAGCCAGTTTGAGGCGAGTGAAGCCATGCCTTTCTGTATTTTAACAGAGATCGTGTGGCGCAGCGGTGAATATGTTAAAGTAATAATAAAAGTGAGAAATTAAATCTGTTCTTTTGTGTATTAAGACCGTACCAAGACTGAGCGTGGGTCAACGCGTAATGTGTTCTTAATGTAGATTGAGAAGCCAATAGAAGAGAATCCTATCAACTTGTACGATTTCCACGTGTTAGACATAAGTGATGATCTACTCGTGTCTAGAACGCTGAAGCCGGAGAAAGTTTTATCCAAGATGGCAGTAAGCAGAACTAGGACAGTGATGGATGCAAGCCGCCAGTTGTCCAGCATCAAAGCTGTTACTGTCTTGTGGCGAGTAAAGTATGAAATATGAAGAATGGCAATGATGTCAGTTCTGTGATTAGATCTCAGAAATTTAAATGATTAGAATATGTTTTAATATTACTGTTGCTATTCTATTTTCATGTAGCAACAATGTGCTTACCCTGTTATTTATTATTTTGTGAAATCACCCGCTGCACTAGAAGTCGCTATAAACTTCTCAAATCGCGTCAGATATAGATGAATATAAATGAAGTCAGTGAATTCCCCTTACAAAATGACAGAAATTTGCGAACTAGGGAAACACTTAAAAAAGATTACTGTTTGTTCGATTTGATGAGAAAAACTGATCACGAACATTTCCATGGCGCATCGTCTAGTCTAGTTCTAACTGATCATCAGTCGCTCTAAATGATGAATAAATGCCAAAAAGAACAACTTTGGCTTCCATTGGTTTACGCCAATAGCCGGCTACTAAGAATCCTTTTTTTTTTACCTCGTATATATGTACAAATGTAGCTTTATGTTGAAAAAGTGATTTCATTTCTCAGATTGGGTGGGATTCCAAAAATGCAAATAATGCAAACTGCCTTTTTGAAAACCGAATGGACAAGAAAGATGAGTTCCAAAAGCATGAAACTTGTCAAGTGACTTTAATAACGTGCTTATTCATTGTTGTTGTTGTTGTTGTTGTTGTTGTTTATTTTAAACCTGCTAATTTGTAAATAATAATTCATTCGATTCAATGGCCTTTTTTCACAAAACACCCAAATTTTGGCAGTTTCTTATCGACCCCATCCTTAAAAAAACGCTGACACTAACATTATTACATATGGAGCCATCACCTTATGACACGGTCTACAATTTAAAATTCAAAGTAATAAAAATGATAGCAAAAAGGGTTACAGCAGGGCGATATGTTGAAAAAAAAACATTTTGTTCAACCTTGAAACATGCGCAGCTCATTATACGGCTAAATAAAAACTCAACTGCATACGCCCAAGTCATCAGCTTCCAGCTCTCCTGGGAGTTTCCTAATCAGGGCTCAAATGACAGGATTATAGATGGTAATTGCACTCCTAATGCAAATATTGTCCAATAAGCTGAAATACAGGTCTATCAACGGTAGTCCCTGGATTCGAGGAAGACTTTCTGTGAGTCACTGGGGTTACGAGTCCTCATACGACTGAAAAGCGCAATTCTGGATTTGGAATGTTTTTGATATATCTGGCACTGGGTGACACTGTACCGGGTGACAGGAATGGTAGTCCTAGGAATAGAAGTCCAGGGTACCATATAATAAGTACAGACTTGGGTTAGTCTGAGTATTGGGGTTAGTAAATGAGACGAATTTAACCTGTGCAAATTAATGGGGGACGGACTACGGTTCCCTGGCGTACTACCAGTTCTGTCACACTGGCGCTCTCTCGCTGTTCTCACTTTTTCACGCCTTTCATTTTCGAAAGTCCTTTGTGCTCTTGTAACATCTGATCAACTTATCATCCTGAACTCTGTGTCATCTTTCACTTGAATGAGAAGAAGTCATCGTTATTTTGAACCGATCTATCTATTCTTCACCCACTCATTTTATTATTTGTTATCTTGTAAGTTTTTATAAACTACAGTGCCGTGTGTTTACAACCTTTACCAGGATCAAAAAATTAATTTTTACACCAGATATTTACAGAAAAATTTTTGGCTTAACCGCGAGAATTTTTGCACGGAATAAAGCAAACGGCTTCTTCGTCCAGCGGAATGTTGTTATTACGACGTCTGAAAAATTGTTAATGGTCAGAAACTTCACTGTCCCTAAAGATCGAGACGAAATGGCTAGATCTAGCTCTTTGACATTAATGGAGTCATATCAGCAAAAAATTACAGGCATATGACACAAAAATGTACATTTATTTCTAAAAATGGCAATTCACGTGACTTAGTTATTTGTGGCTATACTTGAAAACCTGATAAATCTTTTTTTGAAATAAAAATGTAATGGTGAGAAGGATGCATGTTTCTTTTCTAAAAAAGTAAATCTCTTCATTCTCAGTTTTGGACTTCTGAAAACTGGGTACAAGCAATGAAAAAATACGCAGACCAAGAACATACAATTATTTGTAAATGGTCTGCTTAGAAGTACAGATGAAGCAATTTCATTAAAAAGCATTTAAAGCAAACTACTTAGATCTCGTTTTAAGAGGATTTCACAAGGCAGTGGTGGATTTGGGGGGGGGGGCGGGAATTTTCAAAATAATGTACACAATTTTAAAAATTGAACCCCTCCCCTCGATAAAAGTTGGGTTTGCTTGTTTCTCAAAGTCTTCCTTAGGGTACGATACTCTCTTTCTTTAGATCAGGAACTGATCATAGGCATTACATCCGATTGCTATCTCATTAACATGAGTGGCCGATCGCCATAGTCAACTCTCGTACCGGTAGGGGAGACGACCCTACCCTATTTTTTTTTATAAACTTAAGCTTGTGGCTTACACATAGTGGCATCCCGTGACACAAAGGTCAGTTTGCTAATTAACCTGCATCCATTGAATTTAATTAGTAGCTGATTGTCCTAATGGCCTTAGTGAATCTTTTGCTATGGTCTCTTATCTAAGATCGCCTAAGCTATCAATCAAATTGTTGCCCAACATGTCACAGGTGCGGATTGAGGCCGTCTTCTGGGTCTTCCCGAGGACGTCAGGTTTTCAACTTTACATTAACGGGTATCTGTTTTCTGTTGGAAGACGGTCAAAAAAGGGGGATGGGTCAACTGTCAGAAAAAGTTAATTTCTGGCGCTCTTATTGGCCAAAAAATCAGCGAAACACGGACACAGCCAGGGTTAACTAGTTCGGACATATCATGGACATATCATGGACATATCATGGACAAAATTACGAATTATTGCGTTATTATGTCCAAGGACATATAAATTTATCAAAACAAACTATAACATTGAAACCAATGCCATATCTGATGTTCTAAAACATAATCTCCTCACCTAGGACGACTCAGGGTTGGGGCTCATGACTTCAGTCCCAAAGTTCTATTTTTGGACGCACGGTTTTTAGGTTCATTGCGTCCGGCTAGGACGTAGCTAGATCGCAGGGAAGAAATCAAGTAATTGGCGAAAAGTTTCTATGTGCTGTTTGCGTACTCCAAAAGTCGCACGATGGACGTGCTCCTCACGCACGAACTCCCACTTTTTCCCCATTTTTTGGCCGTAGACCACACGTAGCAGCCCGTACGTTTGGTTGGGACCTAGGCTTTAGAAATGTAGGTAGGCAGGCCCGTAGCCAGCAATTTCAAAAGGGGGGTTCTTTTTCTCAAAAAGTGGACCTTTTACCATGAAACCTGCATGTGCCTAGATAAAATTTTACCCAAAGGGAACCTTTTCCCAGCAAAAGGGGGGTTCTTTCGAACCCCCTCCCCCCCTGGCTACGGGCCTGGTAGGGGATATAGAAATCGAGTCTTGTGCAGTACCTCTTTCGTAGCATGGACAAAACTTCATAATTATGTCCAAGCTCCTAGGATAGAAGATACACTTTCTTGTATCATAGCTCCCTAGAATTTTCAAGAATTGCAGTGATGTGGTTGAGATTGAAATGCTTGTCCTTATACCATGTCCACGTTATGTATGGAAAAGACAGGCTGCCAAGAGGGCGCAACTGTTGTTGTTGTTCACATCGCCAGTCGTGTTTTAAGCAGATTTAAAACGCGTGTTAACTGCATTTTGGGACAATATGAATGCATGTCTCGCAGATTTAATGTTAAACATGTATTTTGAAATTTTAAAATGTTTGTAAATGCATCTTAATATAGGTTAGCATGCATCTTTTTTGTATTGAATAATTGTTATGCCATGACGTTTAACAATGTGCAAGGACCAATAAAGATTGAGTAAAATGAATGATCGGTGAATACTCGAAAACAGTTTAGTACGTGAGACAGGAAATTTGATTTCTTTTTTCTTTTCGTCGCTAAATTTCTCACACAGTCTTGTAAACGCTATGCGACTCCATTTCTAAATTGACTAGTTTTTTCTTCAGACCCAGAGGCAATTGCGTGAATATCCTGTGATAAGAAAAGCATCACAAGGAAATTAAAAGAAAGCATCAACGGACACGTCAGACACATGATACCCCAGTGCTATTCAGGGACACGGAAAAAACCCACCATTTGAGCCACTGGTCTACGCGCTGATAAGGTCAATGGATGAAATATAGCCAGTATAAATACGCCCGCGGCTTCTGGGAGCCTACTTAGAGCCTTAGAGCTGCCACTTGCGGTTGATTAAAGATTTGAGTCCTTCTATTAGCGTCATTTCTTTTGCTACGTCGAATTCATCACAATACTAGCGCCTTCAGAGGGACGGTGATTTTATTTCCTACTGATTTTCTTCAGGGTTTTGCCCCTTGTTTTTGACAGTTTTTGAGTTCTCGGTAAGAATAGTAGGTGGGAATGTTTTATCTATTTATTTACTCAGGTTTATCATTTTTACAAGTATTATTATTATTTTCATCTATAAGATTATTAAAGATGCATACAAAGTCAATTTTTTGTCACAAAAACCAACCAAATGCCAACATATAATTTCAAGTAGTATAACTAAGAGAATTACAAAAAGACATTGTTTAATTTTACCCGAAAATGATGTTTGAATGGATTTTTCTGCTAGCATTCTATGCTGTATGTCAATGGTGCAGAAAAGTAGGTCACGAAAGTAGGTTAAATTTCCGACCAAAAATTTAAAGAAAGGAGTAGTCTAAGCTCTTTTATGGCTAATCGAGTGATCTATTGAGTTTATCCCTTGGCATGTCGAATTTATTTGAGTCGTATAAGAAAGTAGTAGAAGTGGTTTACATGTGTTACTGGGAATCCACGCTCCATCAATGCTCGGTTCGTATGTACCTTTAAAATGTGTCTCAGTCAGTATTGGTCACAAAATTGGTTATATTAAAATAATCTTTATTGAGCACAAAAAGACTTACAGGTTACATTTTACAACCTCTCTACTCTACTATTAGTTTTATAACGTCTATATAAATACAAAACACATATAGAATGATTACAGGAAAGTAGCACGGGATAAAACAACTATTGATGGGTGCCAGTGGAGGTCCCGCCGAGATTTATTAGAAAAGGACAATTGAAATCCAAGATATACAGTACTAGTACTTATTATATAGTACATATTACATGTACATAGTACATATTAAAAACGACAACGCAAATAGTCAGTAGGCTGTGCCTCTTTTTACACACATATCTGCTCGCTGACAACATTTCATGTTATGAAGCTGTAGGTAGGGGGTGGGGTAGCTTCGTTAACCAGACAGTAAGAGTGGATGTTTTCCCACAGGGGCTCATATTTTAATTTTGTATACTTTTCTAACCCCTCCCCCCCCCCCCCCCCCCCCCCAGATATGAGATGGTCACATATATATCTATTGGGCCATTCAGAAGGAGAAGGTCCGAGTGCTGACTGGTCCACGGCCTAAATATGGCGGGCCTACATGAAAGGAAGACCGCTTAATCCTGTAATGGTCTCTCCGCCTCTCACACGCCTCCCCACGCGTCATCCCTGCAGGGGCACAGTTATTAAATCTCGGGTCAATTCATACGGTTGAGATTAGACGTGTCGGGAGGCGTGTTAGAGGCGGAGAGACCATCACAGGATTAAGCGGTCTTCCTTTCTAGTAGGTCCGCCATATTTAGGCCGTGGACCTTCCCATTCTGAAGGCCCCCCTATGTCACTGCGTTGTTTTATCTATTATGTGTTATGATTTCTCTCCCATAATCTGAACGTTCACTTTTATTACTTCATTGGCCACAAATTGTGTGCGGGAGATGAAAAATGGGAAGGTAGTAGCAGACTGATGACTATTAAATTTATCATGAAAAATTACATAAGATATTTTTATTCAATACTATTCACTTCGGCATTGGATTGCATCAATTAGTAAACTGAGAAAATGAAATTGCAAGAAAGCAATCAAAGGAGACCCAGAAAAGTCTTTTGTAAGTCTAATTATAACAAAAATTGAACCAATGAACGCATGCTATTACAAAATCATATGCTATTTCACTGGAGTTGATTTCACCGACTCTAATTTTCTATTACAAAATAGTTTTGATGACATTTACGACGATATATTCCATTACGAGTAAATGAAATGTAACTCTCTTATTTACGAATTTCCCACGTAAAAACAGTTTCTATAATCGGATCTTTACTAATGATGCCGAGAAGAAAACCCAATGTAAGCTACTTAGATTCCTTAATAGAATTTAAATAAACTATCAAAGGCCCCTAATGAGCGTTACGCCTATATATAACAAAATTGATATTTATAATAAAATGTTGTTCTTATTTCGAACAACATGAGTTCCGAGCTGAAAGATACATTTGGATCTTCAGATTATGTTTTGGGTCTTTAGATTGGGCGCCAATGTCAAATGCCAATATGCAATGTATTTTGGATCTTTAGATTGTCTTTTGGATCTTTAGATTGTATTTTGGATCTTAAGATCATGTTTTGGATCTTTAGATTGTATTTTGGATCTTAAGATCATGTTTTGGATCTTTAGATTGTATTTTGGATCTTTAGATTGTATTTTGGATCTTAAGATTATGTTTTGGATCTTCAGATTATATTTTGGATCTTAAGATAATATTTTGGATCTTAAGATTATGTTTTGGACCTTAACATTATGTTTTGGATCTTCAGATTATATTTTGGATCTTAAGATTATATTTTGGATCTTCAGATTGTATTTTGGATCTTCAGATTGGGTGCCAATGTCAATGTTTCACGTAGACATGTTGTCAACTGGACTGAACTTCTGATTGGTGTACATTCTTAACAATATACTTTTTCTTAGCCCTCAGCTGTTTTCACTAGATTTTTTTTTTTTTTTTTTTTTTTTTTTTTTTTTGTAAATAT
>NW_019773782.1:4238-40986 GCF_001039355.2 Lingula anatina
ACACACACACACACACACACACACACACACACACACACAATTTATGCTGAGAAGGAATTGTTGATTTCTCACCTGCTTACTCTTAAATTTTGAGAATATTTTCCATAATTCTGCTATATCAGTTGCAAAAGTTACATCTGTGTCTAAAACAATCACCTGGAATGGGAAAATTTTGATAGTTTAACCATGTTTTTAAATAAGTTCTCTATAGTTCAGAATTTTAATCACTACAAATGTGCTTGTAAAAGGCAAGTAAAAATAATACATATTGCACTTTTAAATAGACAGTGTAACACTACAGTTAATAGTAAAAAATACAATTTTCAGATCTGGTTCATTATGAATTCATAATCTTTATGGTGGCATGAAACTGAATAAAGAATGACTTCTGTTTCATGCCTGCTTACCTTGTCTAGAAATGTAGGCAAAGTATTAGGAAGTAGAAGTTTTAGCAAACCAAAAACTCCAGAGTAGTGTTTATTGGGTATCCAAGCCACTTCAGCCTGGAAAAAAAAAGAGGATGTGTTTTTCTTACTTTAGTACTTAAAGTACTTTAAAGTTTCCCACAGCAGTGGAGACAAATGCTTTCATTTCTGATACCATATACTGTAACTTTAATACTGATATAATTTTCTAAGTATATTTGGCAACATAATAATCTTTTGCCATGTTTGTCAGTTCAATATTTACAAAGTCACCAATTG
The DNA here is from genome assembly GCF_001039355.2 of Lingula anatina. Next base: position 4,943 of record NW_019773782.1, read on the forward strand.
GCTAAAACAGAAAAATAGGCAGAGAAACCAACCTTTAGTTTGTCATCCGCAAGATAAAAGCTCACCTGCACTGCAAAAATAATTTGAAAATAACATATTCAAACTCAAGTACAAACTATTCAACTGGTGACATAAAAATACAGTTTGTCAGTCAAGTTGTGTTTTCACCTATTGCCCAAAACCATTGCCAAGTTAATAAAACAACAGCTAAATCTGAAAAAAGACACACCAATATACAATAAAAGTCCAGAAAATACAACTTTTTAAAAAATTACAAATTACATTTCAGTACAAGGCAGGTAACAAAATTTTCTAGACATGCAATCAATTTTTGCCTTCAAATAAAGCAACACAAAAAGTATTCAGAACATCTGCAATGGAGCTGTACCCGCCAAATAAATCGGGTTGTATTCAATTTTGTCAAACTTACCCCCTGGCACACTCCAGGAGTCGAAAAGTGTCTGTAAGATTGTCTTGGCAGCACCATCAGAGATGAAATGGAAGTGAAGAGGATGCTTTCTGTTGAAGAGAATACTTTTGATAAGTGTGATCACATTCCTAGTGGAATTATAGCCTGCACACACTATGGACACATGGATTACCTGGAAAGAAAATACAGTGAACATCTATAAAATATACATTAAACACAAATATAGACCTGATATAAGAATGAACTATAAGGGCACTCAGTATATGAAATATGGTTTCCTTATATTCAAGATACTGCAGCATCAAAGTGTGCAATTGATTAATCAAGCACTGCATTGTAACAAGTTCTGTTCATATCTCATTTCCTAGATTAAATCTTCTCGATCATAAACTACTTGTAAGGTTGCCTGATAGATTTGTGAAAATCCAATGTAAAATTGTTTTTAAAATTAAAAAAGTATTTCTTGTTTTGTCAACCTTCATTAACACCATCAACTGATATTGTTATTAATACTATTATTATTATTTTCTGTAATAACAGTATCTGATTGACTTACTTCACATTTTGGCACTTCAGGTTCAGGGTTATTGCAGCGAACTGGTCTCCCATTTTCTCCATTGATCAAAGATATCCCAGTCTCATTGTCCATCACCAGACTGTTCTGGTAGTTCATTAACTGATTTTGAGAGACGCTGAAAAAATCACAACAACTGTTTCAGGATCAGAGAGGCATCACTCCCTCCTGGGTATGTACCACCAGCTGAGTGTGGCCCAATAGAAGGGTAAAAACAAACAGAGCTGGTTGAAGTTATCAAAAGTTTAAATTTTGATATATGATGCAACAATAAATATTCACCTAATGCTAACTAACTCAGGAAGTATATGGGAAACTACATTGTAGAGATCCATAAAATTTATAAAATAAAGCATGTAGCCCCTAACACATTGATTGTAAAAAACTGACACAAAGACCCAATTCATGAAATTCTTTCTCATAATTCATCCCAAAATAAAATGTCTATTCTGAAAGCAACTAAATAAATGATTGAAACTCTGCAGTTTTCCCCATCACTACAAGCGAACTGGTAGCAGCTTGACAAAATTAAATAATTTTGTCAAGCTGCTACCAGTTCGCTTGACAAAATTAAATAATTTTTTTCTTTCCAAAATTAGAAAAAGAATGCAATCCCTGGCAATGCTGCCTGTTATTCATTACCTCAACTGTCTCCTCAGCATCTGGTTCTGTTGTTCCACCTCACGCACTCTATCTGCTAGCCGTGCCTCACGATCTGTAAACCCCATAAGGTCACGCTGCTTTTTACCCTCATATATGGCTGCAAGGCAAGAGTACTGTGATAAAAAATTCAAATGGAGGTATTCCAAGACAACAGCTTTTAACAGAAAATGGAGTAAAACCACAAGATAAGAAATCAATGGCTCCAATTACCAAGCTAAGATATTCATGCCAATAGATTTCTTTCATCAAATGTGATATTTTTTTCCAGCAACATTTTAATTGTTGCTTGTACCCCTAAAAAATTCAGTAATTTTGAAGTTCTGAAAAGCATGCTTGATCCCTTTGAAATACTAGGTTTTTGTCAATCAACAAAAACAAATAAATATACTACATAAAAATTACAGAAAAATAAATAATCTTGGAATAGGGTGTTTTTTTAGCAACTGCTTCAGCTTTAAAGTCACTACCTCTTTTCCATACGAGTCCAATTTTCAAGTTCAGAAACTTGATATCTTATTTAAAACTTCAAAGGAGCTGATGTTGAACTCAAATGGATAAAATACTTCATTCCAATTCATTTCTGTATGGATGTGACCTTGCAGAATTATCATTTTCAACGATCAGTAGGAATCACCAGTCTACTTCCTTGATAAAAGCTGAGATAAAACATATTTATTTTTAGAACATTAACTATCTTTTTGACCTAACATCTTCATGTGATATATGTGTGTGTGTGTCAATGTTTTTTTTTCAGAATGGACAAGTAATATTGAATAAACTAATATACTGGCATTTTTATCATGTATGAAAAGCTACTAAAATTCTTTATCTAGGAAGTGACTGTGCCCTATTAGTCACACAAATTAAATATCATAACAGTATCTTTGTTTAATCTCATTGACCTCTCCCTTAGAACTGGCAAGCAAAAAGTTACTGGGATGAAAGAGACAGGAAACCGGTTTGTGGTTAATCACTTGGCAGAAAATTGAAACTGTTCTACACAAATTATACATTGTTTGGAAGGGGAGTAAAAAACAAGCAACTACTCTTTTTACCACTAAGTACCATGCCCTTTTGACCATCCAGCACTGGATAGCACTAGGTCATACACAGCTCCATATCATTTTTTTTTTTCAAATAAAGAGCAGTTTAGAGTCACAAACAAAGTTTTATAACACAATTAAACCTTTAACAATATAATAGTTATAACTTTATAAATATAAATTATAAATATTTCCAACAAGTATACTTTAGTTTAGGAAAAAGGTCTTCTTTTGTTCTTGTTTTTCAAATGTTCTCTCTTAAAATGACAATGCTCATGAAAAATTAGTGCAGTAAAATGTAGATCTGAATATAATGGTTTGTGCATAATTCTATTTGTTAAAAAATATAAGTAAAACATTATTTTGGGCTTTCTCTTAGACACCACACCAAACCAGTGACAAATAACTACAACTGCCGGAAAGATCAGTAATCTAATATAGATGTCTCTGTTACACATTAACAACACAGTCTAACCAGCCAAAGATCTCACAGGGTCATCTAGCAGATCCAGATCAAATCTTTGCCAAGATTTATTTCCAAAAGGAGAATATTTATCTTAATTGGATTATCATGCTAGAAGTGCCACGCCTATCTGTATTAAGACCACAGGTTACAAACCTGTGTACACAGACATAACACCTCTGTTATTCAACCAGGGAAAAAACAGAGCTTTGTGTTTGCTGAGGATGTATTTAATATGGCAATTTGCATGCAGTCATGAAGATAGAGGTTTCAAGGATTTTCACTCAATAGCTTTTCATTATTTATCAATGTGACAGGGTTTTTCAAACGATAGTTCAATATGATATACATCCTGCAACAATTTATAATATTTGAGTATTTTTTAATAGATAGTTGAACAACTTTTAAGTTAATCTGAGCTTTACCTTAAACCAAATTAAATCCACATACTGCTGTATTTTTAGATTTTTATTTTCAGTAAACTCTCCAGATAACAGTATCAAGTATCAGCCTTCCCTAAATCTAAAAAAACTTGTTGTTTGTATTTCTAATCTTTTAAATAAGAAATATATTCATTAAAAGTATATTAGTTCATGGTTTTATTTCAACAACAGCTTGACTATATGGCCCAAATTAATTTTATTTTTTTATTTATCTAAGTTATGGCTATAGCATTACGTTGAATTTATTTCTGTACTCATAATTTTATTGTTCAATAAAACATTTTTCCAGACAAAGGGATGTTTTTTTAAAATCTACTCAGTTCTTTTACTTTGAATAATCCAATGTGGCACTGACTCCTTTTTTTGTCTTTTTTTTGCTTTTCTAGGAAATTTTTCCATGATTTGCCAATAGGTCAGTCTTGCCAAGTGATTTAAATACTTGCCTCTTGCAAAAAAGTAGGTTTTTGCTTAACACTTAGCTCTACAGAGCCTCTGAGACTGTCTACTTACCATCACTTCCAAAGGTTAGGTATATGAGCAGTATCACAGGGAGCAGGAGCACCACCACCAGAAATAGCACAGCTCTCTTATACACACGGATCATGCTCTGGAACACAAATAAAAGAATGTATATATAAGATATATATGGTAACCACTTGAATTATTCCAACTAGTACATCATTTCTACTAAATGAATTTTTTCTTAAAGATTCAGTTTTAAATTTGGTCGGTCAGTTTGGATTGAATTTTTCAAAAGCACGTTGACCACATCTCAGAAACACAAAGCTCAAAATTGAACCTTGGCAGAACTGTAGGATACAAAAGATGTGATACACAGCCAGCCCTTCAGTTAACTAGGTAAGTTATTCTGATAAATGTCAAACACCAGAACAAGACATAATAGAAATCTAAGCGAGCATAGACTGGTGCAACCAAATTTTCTAACAGTGTTGGGTGATTCTTCGTTTTGGCCAAGTCTTGCAACTCTTGAGTAAATTGAGATCCATTTTGTAACACAGAGCAGACCATCAGTATGGGCACCAAAAATAGGTGCTGTGATCAGGTTTGTTCAACATGCAAGTTGATCTCAATATCCATCATTTGGTATTTCTTTTCTCAACTGATTGTTTTTTTTTCTTTTTCTTGAAGTAAAATCCATTTGACTGAAAAATATCAAATAGAACACCCTGAAACTACTTACTGTACACATGAAAAAACTTACATGTTTTTTTAAATGACTATAAATTTTTACAAATGAAATGTATTTTCTCTTGAATTATTTGTACCTCTAGTTCTGTCCTGGTTCTGTTAGATAGATCAAATGACAAAAATTGGGCATTCATTACATCTTTTTAATGGGATCCCAGGGGGATCATCAGAGGTAGAACATCTGTGTTGGTAATCAAGATAGCTCCAGCATTTTTTTCAACACATAAAAACTAGTATATGCCCTGTCCAGACAAATTACCTCCACATGTAATATCAACCCAGGTCTAGGCCTACAAACGATAGCATACACCAATTATAATAATCAGTGAAAACAGGAATGCTTGTGGTTTTTAACCCCATGAGTTAAATGTAACAGGGAGTTATCAAGGGATTTATTACTTGAATCCACTACTGAACAAGTATCATTCATGCTCACTCAGCACTCATCATTCATGCTCACTGTACATGCATCGATACGACCAGGGGCTCCAAATATACACATTGTTGCTACTGGGTCTTCTATTAACTGTAAGTAACCAGAGATTTCTCAATACTAACTACTGTCCATAAAAGGTGTATTGTATCACTTGAAATTTTAGTCAGTGAATGAATGCCAAATATAGCAAACTGTAAAAGGAAACTATTTATACATATGCCACCAATGATTTGATTTTATTTTAGCTAGCATGAGAAAACAGGGATTAGGAGAAAACTAGCAGGTACTTACAATAAAAACCCATAGACATGGAGGATTATATCCTCATTCTATTCCAATGAATCCATCAATGAGGTCTGGGTTTGAAAAAATAAATATTTCCAACTGTCTCCTTTACAGCCACTGGTTTAACACACTGGAATGCTATATCAATCCAAGTACTTCTGAATTCTCATTGCTCTTAATGGAAACTTAATCTCTGCTGGAGACTGCCATAACAGACTCAGGCTGCATTCATATCCAGTTGATCCACAGACTAATAGATCCAGGGATCGAGCATGGCCGACCCCTTGAAAGCATGAAATACAATCCCCCAATAGATACTGAAGAGATTCCTGCAGGGATTACGCGGCAAGCTTCAAAGTGGGTCAGCAATGATCCGCAGATCTGTTAGTCCTTGGATCAACTTTGATTTGGAATGCGGCCATAGTGTACTACAACTGGAATATTTTACAGCATTTATTCAAAGCAAATATAGCAAACCTGAGAGATTCGAGCATAATCTATTTTTGACTCATTTTTATCCTTCTTTATCCTTATTTTAATATATTTTAAACCCTTTTAGCCTATATCAATTACCCAGCAGGTAACAGCATATACTTTCTTGACTACAACAAATTCCACATTTCAATGAAACACGCACCCCACCACCAAAAAGTTTTTCTTTATATTTCTGACCCCTACATTTATAAAAACTGCTCTCCATATATAAGATTTCACTTGTTGACAATCTATATATTGCTCACAAGTCTGGTTATCTTCAACTCAAAGCCATATCTCTGCCTTGGAAATGCCAAGTGCAAATCAATGTGTGTGTAGAAAGTGCACCATTGTAAGCTGTCTGTGGGATTTTGTGTATGTGCCAAACAGAAAAGCTTCTAATGTCCCACAGGTATAATAAGGTACTATGGGAGAGGGGAGGGTGGAGGGCCAGACAATAAAATTATGACATCTGTAGAAAATACTTAGAGACAGTACATACTGGATTGGCAGTCTTTTCAGGTAGCCTGTCCTAACGAAAGCATATTGCTTCCCTGCCCACGTTGTCAAATTTTTATGAAAAATAAAAATCCAAGGAATACTTTTCACCACTTACCTTACCTAATGCCCTGTGAAGAAGAAAATGATCATCAACAGGTATACTTTCATATATTGTTGAATTTGTCATAGGTAAATACTTGAAAAAGTATTGAAGAACAGTAAAAATTTTAATCGATAATTTTGTGCAAAAACCACATGAAGTCCCATTAAGCTATGAACTAGGAGAATGCAACCTCCCTTGAAACGCAAGATAAATGGTTACACAATTAATGCATTATGTGAGTAATCAGCAGGTTTTTCAAAGCCTTTTAAATACACTGCTTAAAGGCATAGGAAAACAGATTTTCCTGAACTGCATTAAACAGATTTTTGCTATTGGTAACTGATGAATGGCTTGAATACTGCAGGTCAATGTTATGAAAATATAGAACATTTCGGTTGGTCTGGTTGCATAAAAACCACCAGAATGGAGGTGACAAAATTAACAAACTTTAAAAGAATACTAGCTTGGAAAACATTTTTAAATGTGTGAAAAGGACATATTTAAAAGGCAACAAGTAAAAAATTAGCCAAAATATGTTTTATTCATGACAGTTTAAACTTATTCATATTGTATTTGTTATATTTAACAATTCTGAGATCAGACCTTAGACACGATACTGTTCATTAGGTGTGGAAACTGGCAAAAAAAAAAAAAAAAAAAAAAAAAAAAAAAAAAAAAAACATAGTTCTGAGGAAAGAGACCTCCTTTTCCTATCACGAAAACCAAACCCACGTGCCCACCCAGCCCAGAGTGTCCTGCAGTCTCGGTGAATTTAGTTTATGGGAGCTACTTTCACTCACATACCAATATCTCATTCAAGTGTGATTCTATAAAAGATCATCCATTGAAGACCATCAATGACTTCTAGTCTAATTCAAATGAACAAGAGAAAACCAAAGCAAAACTTACCATGAACTTATGTTTGTAAACATCATTCCAAAGTTTATTTCATGGATCATCCTGCCAGTCAATGACAATGAATCCACAGATTCTTCCTGGCATTCCTACGACATCTGGAAATTAATAAAAATATTTTACTCAAACAAGGCTTCTGAGGAACTTGGCTACACTTACAATGAGTTCATTATCTTCCCCACAAGATCACCAAATAAAGTCCAAGCAAAACTTAAAAACTGCCTTGTGACTACCAAAAGTACTTGTGAATTCCTGTCTTCTGGCAAGTCACAATGAATTTCTTTTTCTGTCTACAGTATGTGTGTATGTTAGGTTAAATACATTAACAAGTCTAATGAAAAAGTGCAGATCAATGAAAATTAATTTCCCTTCCACATGCTGCAACTAACACTAACAAACCAACCACTTCAACACACTGTAGCAAACCACCAGGGAGACCATCAAATATTATTAACAAAAATCTATGGCCATAATTTCCTCTTATTACCACATCAAAACTGACTACCAAATTGCAAATAATCCAACAAAACTTCCAAATTCAAGAAGCTTGATCTTGTGGAAAATTTTCCAGTTCAGAGAGCTAAGTGCTAATAGGATGATGACAATGATGAGTATGGCATGTAGTACAGTAGTTTGACAACCTCCCCCCAGCTGCAATCAGTCCTTCATTCATGAATTAATGAGTGCTGGGAATAAGTCGGAATAAGTAGTGCTACTTCGGTGTCTGATGAAGTGCTACCAACACAGCAACAGGGATGTTATTTAAGTTCTGCATTGCCAAAGGAAGCACATAATGAGCCAACAGCTCAATATTTACTCTAGCTGTTCAAAAATAGTACGATAAGTGGCTAAAAAAACCCTAAGAACCATGTTAATTTGCCTTCTGGATCCAATGTAGGCAACTGGCTTTAACAAAAACAAACCATAATAATGCAATAACTTCCTAAACTTCTTGGAATGAGCATGTAGGCAAGCACATTTTAAGATGAAAATTATCATTTTCCAAAGCTTACAAAACTGTGAGATACAAATATTTCACCACAACATCAACTAATATTTATTAGATGAGCACTTTTTCTGTACATCACTGGTGTAAAATAACTTTCAAGAACCAATCCAACTTACCAAAATGCAAATGCCAATAAGATATATATTCAATTCAGCAGTAAACAAAACTAGGGAAGTCCAATTCAGCTACACAACATACAAGCTTTCTACCAAACTGCAGTACCCCACATGGCGACCTACCTGGTATAAACCTTGGATGCCCGAACAGCAATTAACACACACGAAGGTGTAAAATCTTCTGAGAGCTTTGCTACTTTTAAAATACTAGTAGGAACAATCTCCCTCTTTACAGTACAAAGGGTCAGCCGTATTTAACAGTACCAGTTTAGATTTTAACCTGATCACAGGATGTATCCAGTGCATAAACTTGGTTGGCCTTCCTCTTTCTTATGAGGTATCACCCCATTAAACTTCAATCAGCAGCCACATATTACTGTTTGAGGAAACAGAAGCCGGACTAACTGGCCTCAGCTATGTGGTTGTATGGTCTGGTATTCACTACCTCTGCTCTGCCCTCCCTAATCATGTATCCATACCCTTGCACTGGAGCCCATCCTAGATACCCTGTGTATATTGTCATGACAGAAAAGGCAATGGATGGTTTGCCAAGAAAAAATGCTCTTATTATGGATAAACCTGTGCCCGTCAACACACATTTTACACCTTTAAAATTGACACCTTTACTAGTTGATCTGCCTTTAAGCAAGGATAGCCAAAATTCAGACTCACTGAATATTCATTCATAGTTATTTATCACTTCATATACAGTGTAGTATATTAAAAATTTCATAAAGAATGTCATGGGCAACAAAATGTGAGCAGTGGCATTTCAAGACTGCTGCTTATCTAAATATCCCAGATCAGTGATTTTTCTGGGTGTTATTATCGGGGTGATCTTAACTTATGGCAGAACTATCTTGTGCTGGAGAGAGTTAAAGTAAAGTGATCTTAACATTCTTAGTAATTTTAACTCAGAACTTTCAGAAAAAGAAACATCAGAACTCAGGGTGATCCAAACTATCTATACAGTCAGCTGAAAAACAGTTCACTGATAACCTTTGCCAAATACCATATCAAGAAATGTGGCTGGTCAGAGAATGAGTGACCACAGGTGAAAGCCATTAACATTAATCAGACCCTTTTTTAAAAAAATGGTATCTCAATCAAGAACCTGTTTGATGTGTCATCACTGAAGTACAGTACGTAATTTGAGTCCCTAATAAACTTGAACAAAGATAAATTAGCACTGCAGTTGTCTTTTAAATATTTCAATGCAAAGACAAGCACTTGTTAATGTTATGCTATTTGAAACTGTACATTTAACTTTTTTTTCATTCAATCCCTGTACTGAATTTGGGAAACAAGCCAGACAGTTTTCCTGGGTCACTGGAATGGAAGCATCTCAGTTTAAAAGAATAAAAGATGATTTTATATACCAGTAACCGATTCATTTCTCTCGTGTAAATTCTTGTCCAAGATCTTTATCATATCATCAAAAACAAGATCTCACAAAATATATCACTAATCAGGTAAAAAAGAATGACTGAAAAACAACCTGACACTTCAAGGGTAAAATTGATATATTTAGTCTGGTTCTCATCATAAGAGTGTGTTTATGTAAATAGGTAGCATATAGAATGGTCAACATTAACATCCTATCTAAAATGCTAATGTTATCAGTGCTAATGCCATGCACTTATATGCCATGCATCAATGTTGCTATTCAGTGAAATTTAAGGAGACCTAAAGCCTAAAAGGGCGTGTTGTTCTACTGTGTTTTTTTGGTGTCAACTGTTTAACAGTTTAATTAACCTCTAGGTTAATATATTTTCAATTGAACTTTCGTTAACATCAAAGGCAAACACTAATACACGGGTATGCTGAGAATCTAACAAATGAATTTTATTTGTACACAAAGATTGCATTCTTCTACCTAAAGATGTACACACTGGGCCACATGGGGGGAATATCTGTAACCTTTTATCTCCAAATTTACATTAAGTCACTCAATATTACAAAGAGCTTTCATAAATCTTTCACTAAAAAGTCTAGTCTATTTTTCATTGATTGATCTGGATAATGTTACACGTTACTCAATGTATATGATTCAAGATGAGTAATATCTTTTGGGGTTTAAAAATCCTTGTTGCATGCTAATTCTGATGTAAGCTAATTCTTTTTTAGGAAACAAACTTGTTGAATGTTTTAGCAGAACAGTTTGAAAAACATGAAATAAAAATGGCACAGTCGGATTAATCAGCTTGTTCTAATGGACAGAAAAGCACTTGACAGTTATAGCAGGGAAGTGCAGAGAAGTGGAAACTATTCAAAATTGCATCTATATTTAAACTAATACAGTCAATTTTACTACTGGTATGTATAATACCTCTGACAAGGCTAATAAAAACCCAAGCATCCTGGGTTCTGTGACATAAAACGTTCCTCTGTTAGGGATAAAATTGGACTCATTAGTTTTCCATTCAATAAATGGACTCTGGATTAAGAACATTCAAACTGTAAGGCTTTTAATTTAAAAAAATCCTAATTAAAACCACAGAAGGCAGTTTTATTATAATTATTAAAATATTTATCATTATTGTTTATTGGGGAGGGGAGTATACTTAATGGAGTACACTAGAAATGAAAAAAATAAAAATAAAATAAAATAAAATAAAACATGAATAGAACTACCAAGCTTACATGGAATTTGTCTTAAATTTCATCAAAACATTTTCTTCACTTATCTTACTGTCCAAAATACTATGAAATGTCCTGTAGCTGAGGTCTTCAAAAATATGGCACAAGTGTTAAAGCAGTGTTTGTGGCTTGTTGCTAAAGAAAGCGTAGCATCTTACACGTTGGAAAAATAATTATAAAAAAACGGTTGCTGATGTTACATTTAAATGTTACTTTTTCATAACGTTAACAGTAAGAAAAAAAGACTCATTTTAGCTATTAAGTATATGCATAGAAGTACTATGGTATATGGTAAGGCAATCTTTAAAATCATTTCCAACACTGCTAGTGCTACCCTTTGCATACTGATTACTCTGGCACATTAGGTTGCGCTTTTCATAATAATTGTAGTGCTGAAGTGCTAAAGTACATTCAAGAAAACTTGAAAAGGAGAGCTAGAGGAAGAAAAGTAGAACGAAGGTAGCAAACCCAAGTCGAAACAGATAAATAAAATAAACATACACTGATTCAGAAAACACAATCACGGCCACAGATTTATGGATGAAGAGATGCGCATGGTATGCACGCGTAAGGCATCTTACTTTGAAACGACATGATGCTCACGGTGTCTCTTTTAACGAGCAGACTATACTGCACTTACCTAACATCGACATTTCATCTTGCCAGTAACTCGTGCCGTAGAATCGACCGAGGTCATTGTACACTATCTCCCCTTTCCTCGGATTTAATGGCAATGTGTCGCAAAGCTTCATTGGTTGACCTAATTTACGTACTGTCCAATCCCGTACTTTATTTATTCACATGGGCACCTGCAAAAATGGCGGACGACATAAACAAACTCATACAAAAATACAAAAAATTCATAGCAAATAATCCGGACTCTACGACCCAAGTAGAAACAATATTTAGACTAGGGTCTTACGCAACTGCAGGTAGGCTAACTTTCTTTATCTCTGATTAATCGTTTTCATCGGATATTTTGAAGTGTTTTAACCAACTTCCTGCTTCGCCTTCAGCTACTGACAAATGTACATGTAAAACTTTGAAATTAAAGGGAGGTAGTACCGCGGTATTATTTTCAAAATCATTTTTGGACTACTCTGTCAGGTAAAGGTTGTTACATATAGACCGCCTATGTATATACATGTATATCAGTTAACATGTGATCATTAACATGTGGACCCTCCCTCTTCTTTTTGTTTTTGGACCACATCGGACTTTGCCTCAGTTTGCGACCTTAGGCCTACATGCTACCGTTAACTGGAAAAAGAGACTCAGAGATCCAAACATTTTACTATATTATTTAGGGTACTAAAACTTTGTTTTTTGACAACTATCAGTGTCAGAACCATTTTCAGATGGAACCCTCTTTGAAGTAGGAAAGATATAAAATTGTTAAGTGATAGATATTTCTTACCTTGTTTAAGCTTAACAAAAGAGGATACAGATGTTCCTTCACTATTAGACCTGGCTCTGTTCATTTCTAACAGTGTGCCCTTGTTTGGATCTGCTCTTAGGAAGTTTCTGCATTGAAATGCCAGGTGACATGCTGTAATAATCAAAAGTAAGAGGGTCGTGCACATTACTGGCTTAGATTTGCCAGATAGGCAGCAGTAGAGAAAATGAAGTATTTTAGACTTGTAATGTCACCATTTTAGTAGTATATATTACTAAAACTTAATTTGTGCCGACATGTTAGGAGGTTAGGATTCTTGCTGTCGTATGGTAATTGTAGGATTTGTCACCTGTTGTGCCATAAAATATTGGGAGAATTCATTTTCCATTGTATTCCATCTTAATTCTCAACACCTATGCACTTTTCGTCTGCCAGTACTGAGTAGGGTTACTAGCTACCTTAGTGTGGAAGCAGATAATGATTGCAGATACAGTCTTTTTCATGACATCCTATCAGCAAGCGGTGCTGGTGTCAGAAACAACAGAATTGCCATCTCAGTTCCAAAATCAAATAGGTTGCTTTATTCAATTTCAATCAGATATTTATTACAAATTACTAGCCAAAATAACATTTTTTCATGTTTATCTCTTTTACTTTTCATTGAGAAACTCTGGAAGACAACTTTCACACACATAATGAATGCCAACACATCTTTTACTTTTGACTTCATTCAAGTACGTGTGAATAGAATACTTCCACAGTCACTCAGGTTTGAACCCAAATAAACCTTATCATAATCCAAATAAGTCAAATCCATTCAATACATAGAAAATGCTCATTAAAGGGCATAAATTTGGTCAAATTTTTGGTATGGGCTTATGCATTGTAAACACAGGCACCTATTTCCTTTCTATTTCCCATATACTAAATAGTACAGTCAAATTTTTTACATCCTTGGCAGATTTGGAAAAATTCAGGGTGAAGTGAGGGGTGTATTTCTAGTTACGTATTGACTCTAATTTCAGGACGATTCAGTGATTCACCAGTGCTGTCAGAACTAGTTTACTCTGCTTCAAATCTTATTGTCCTACTCAATGATGGAATTCTGCGGAAGGCCAACATGTTATCCATCAATGTGGTAAGAAAAACAATTATGCGGTCTCTGAATTGCTCTAATAATTTGTATATCAGGCATTATTTGAGTGAGATGCTTAATTACTAGTAGTTAATTTTTTGAATTTTTAAGATTATACTGTTTTTACTGACAGGCAGTATCTGGACATTATAACCATCACCTGTGTCTGCTTTATTTTACAAGTAGAATGCTTTCATCATTAGCCAAATAAATGTAATATGGGTTTCTTTGATCCTTTGTTTCTGAAGAGAGGCCCATCTTTGTCCTTTATCATGCAAATTGGTATTTTCTCAAGTGTCATTTTGTTTTGCTACTGTAAAAAGAATATATATTATATATAATTCTGTCCGTTTGACAGCATGCGCTGCCTTGTTCTAAATATCAATAACTTGACAAAATTTGCAAATATTACAATTTTTTGTTGTTGCTTTTTCGCCAAATATTATTTATTTATTTTTGTATCATTGTAGCCAGTGTCCCAAGCACGCCTGCACACCTTGCTGACTGTTTTAGAATATGTCCAGGTCTTCATTGAGATGCTGGCAACACGCATGTTTGGGGAGACAGGAAAGTGGATTCTTGTAGCCTGCATTGAAATAACTAAGTAAGGCATTATAGTTGTATTTTTATATAGCAGTATTAGATTACATGTGTCTTGTGAGCATTTGTTTGTAATTTTAGCTGTATGTGATGTACATTTGTTAGTGTGCACGCTGTGGTAAGCCTGTCCTTATAATCAGAGCATGTGTTTTATTTTGTTTCCTTATTTTTATCCCATATATTAAGAAGTATATTTATTATGATTATTATGGATATGCAATTACAATTTTCCTGATATGTATGCATGTTAAAAAACACTTGTGTTCATAATATTTTTGTTTCAATTCCAGGGCTGCATTTCGTTTTATCTTACTATTGAAGTTCAAGTCTGGCATCCAGTCCATACCCCCTGTTCCCCCCCTAGACAGGGAGAATGAAGTACCCAAACAAAACATTAAGGTGAGAAATGTAGGTTAAAATGCCAGCATAAATCACAATTGACATAAATCAAGATTGCAGGCAGCCATGTAAAGTTTATTTCTTGAATACAGTATTTCAGGTTTGAAAGGTTATATATCAGGGATACATATCAAGAATGCTAAACTATGCTTTGAAAAACATTCTTTGAAGTGAATATGTCAGATGGATTGAAAATTCAAAAACTGTGAGCAACCGTAATCTTATATGTTCTTATGTACTCGCAGTTTTTAATACCAACTGTGTGTGTGTGTGTGTGTGTGTGTGTGTGTGTGTGTGTGTGTGTGTTTGTTTGCATCTCTGTACTCAACTAGGAAATTAGCCAGTGTCTTGGGCCTCCGGAAGCATTTTCAACCTTATATATTTAATTGCAGAGAGATAGGACAGATCCTTCACATCATCCCAACTCTGACCAGAAATCAAAAGAGCCTGTGACCGTCACCCTAGAAAGGTCGGGACGCGTCATACGCACACTGGAAGCAGGTATAGTGTGGACATCTTATCAGTACTGTTCAAATAGTGAAATATATAGCTGTTGATGGACAAAAAATAAAATGCAAATAAAATACTTTTTTATATGGTAACTGAAAGAACACTTCTCTTGTAAACATTAGTGTATAGATTTCATCTCAGATATACCCCTCTTTCTATTTCAGCCCCTCCTATGGAATTGAGAACATGGACATTACCAGCGGCAAAAAAAACCAAAAACACAACAGGGATGGAAGATTTGATGCCAACTGTACTAAATAAGCAGAGATTTACAGGGGAATGTTTGCATATAACAAGGCCTTTGGCACATTGTATCCTTGAATTAATACATGCTATTTGCTAGGTTACATTTAAGCATCATTATATAAAAGGAGCGTGGATTCCTAGTAACACATATAAACCACTTCTACTAATTTCTCATACAATTGTGAAGTTGACATGCCAAGTCATTAGCCAAATTAATTCCTTGTTCAGCCCAAAAATAGCTTTAAATTTTAAGGACACCTTCTTCAATTTTCTGGTTGAAAAAAGACCTGTTAAGTTAGTAAAAGTCTGCTAAATGATGCATGCACATTGTACTGCATGCACATTGCATGATCATCACAATGTAGCTTTGCAGGCAATTTAATACAGAGTTGCAAGAATGATTGAGGGTTTAACGGAGCACAGAAAAAAGCAGAAAATATCTTAATTTTTCCGGAAATGTGAAACAATGTCCTTTGGTATTTCTCTAAGTTATACCATTTGAAACTATATGGTAGCATTTGGTAGGAGTTTTGTGGCAAAAATGACTTCAAATGCATCTTTAATGGCATATATTGCCCATTAGACCTTACATAACATTAAAAATTATCCTGGAAATATAATGTTCCTTAATCATCAGGGTATACCTTGTTCAAAACCTTTGAGAAAATTGTAATCTGTAAACTCCTCAGTACTTGGTGAGGATTGAGACTGCATTGGATAAGTATTGTGTTAGGTGTAATGTTGAAGTGGATCACAGCTTTCTTCACTGTGACAGTGGGTTTGGTTATATCCATGTGAGACTTAATAATATATATCAGTTTGATTGAATGATTGAGCACATGATGAGTTCTTCTTGAATCCAGCATCGTGAGAGTTGTAGTTCCAAACTGCAAGCTTCATTATCTAGAAGGAGAGATGTTGTAAATAAGATTTATTTGATTTTATTCTAAATCAGGTGCAAGTGTTTAAAAAATGTTTATTGATTTGGCATGTGCATTAAATCATGGGAAGAGTGATTTCATACATTAAAGGGGGGTGTTAACTGATGATTTTCTTAGGCATTATAAATAGATACAAAGCATAATAAAAGCAATATTGACACAAAGTCCTGTTTGTGCAAATGATATCCAAAAATGCAATAAATCTGGGTCTAGCCACAGTATTGTCAGATACATGTTAACTGCTTCCTCATCTCTACCTCAGTGTTATCCATGTACTTATTTGGACAGAGCTCCTGGAAACCCTGGCTGGTGGCAGGAGCCATGGATGTGTCCAGGTAAATCATATACAACCTACTTTTTCTCACTGTGCAGCTAAAATGTGTTGGCCATTGTTGATCTTACTTTGAAATTTAAATTTTGCCAATTCTACCACTCGTTTCTGCTGCCTTATTTTTTTTTTCTAACATAATGATAAAGAAAAGAAACAATCACTGGTTTTTCATTCTTCTGGAAAAGATGTAAGATAAAATTTTTATGTATTTATACAGTACTTAGTATATGTAGAATATGTTTGGCATGGTGTGTTTGTTTTTTATGTCCAACAACTTTCTGCAGCTTTAAGTGAATTCAGTTTCTTGGTCAGAATACACAGCGCGGTGCTTTTCTTAATATTGGTGAACTTTATAACCAACATTTCTACAGAAGTACATGGGAACTGTTATTGGAATAGCTGCCATTTATACAGTCAGGAACTTGCTGCACTCTTCTGGATTATTAATTGAAAAGCCCCTGGAGATAACATGTATCTACAAGCACTATCTGTATAATAGCCAAATTAGGCAAATGGCACCTGCTTCAAGTTTCCTGTTATTGATTTGAAACCAGTGTATGTGAACTGAATTATGGTGTTGTACGTCTCTTTATTGTTTTATAATTATAGTTTGTTGCTGATGGGGGATCCCAAGTCTTTGAACCCAGCAGAAAGAGCAGAGCTGCACAGAAGGACAGTGATGCTACTGTATTATCTACTGAGATCACCATTTTATGACAGCCAGACACAGTAAGGATTCTTTAGGGTTATTTTTTGCTGCCTATTGGGAAAAATGCCATACCTATAAAACAAACTGGGTCATAACCAATCCTACCCACACAATTCTTTTGAGAAACAAAATAATGAATTTTTCCTGCCTGTAAAATATTTATAAATTACCAGAAAAAGGCCAGTAATTTACTTCATTTTTGAAAGAGCCAGTATTTGTTACTATCTTAAAGCAATTACATTTATTAAAAGAAAACAGATCACAGAAATTTAAGGAAATCTGAATATTTGCTTATTATTTTTTAAGGGCCAAGATAGTCATTCTGTTGAAGATTCTTGCAGACAATGTGCCAGGAACAGGAATTGTTTTACGTAAGTATGAAACAAAATATTTGTTTGACGATTAGTGGAATTTGGATTCAAGTCGCGTACTTATTTGTAAATTTAGACCCCGTGCCCATACCTAGATGGATCTAGCAGGATCAACCCATCTCTGAGGGGTTTCCCGCCAAATTGCATTCAGCTTAAGTAGCTTAGATGTCTGGCACACTTACTGAGGCTGCTAAACGATAGTTAATTACCCTCTAACAGTATCAGTAGGCATGCCAGACATCAGAGCCCCTTAAGCTGAATGCAATTTAGCAAGAAACCCCTTGGAGATGGGTCGATCCTGCTAGGTTGCTCTAGGTATTGGAGCGGGGTCCAAGACACCTAGTTAAATATAAAGTCTTGAAATTGCCAGCTAGACTTGTTTATAGATGGATTCTGAAATTGTTATTGAAGTAAGTATTGTTTGTGCATTTTCTCAGTCTGTACAGATGGTTGGTTTGATTTAGAATAGACAGAAATGCTATTGAACTGTTATATATATGAAATGTAATATATGAAATATTGACCTTTTTTCTTGCAGGGCCTTTGCTTCAGTATTTACCTGTTTGGCAAAAGGTGTACTTCTATGTTTGGGGCAGCTAGCCAGGAGAAATTGATATTTATCCCATTCTTGTATAAAAGTGATTTCCATATCAGTTGGGCTGAAAGAAACAGAGAATTCAAATCTACACTAAAATATGAAAAAAATGAAGCTGTTAAAAGTCAATTATGAAAATGAACTGTTGATCACTTGATATTTCAGAAAATGTGCAGGTCAAAGTAATGCCCCTGCACAAGAGTTTTATAAATCCATAAGTGCAGTTCCATTTTATGAGGATGATTGCACATCTCAATCGACAAATACTTTTAATTGTAAGTAGAAAAGGCTAAAGACAACTCATAATTTGTATCATGTTAGAGAGGCAAGGGAGTGGAGACAGACAAAAGTATCCCACGTACTTAGAATAGAAGTTATATGCAGTATTATAGGTGGAGGAACTTTGATAAGGTCATTCCATTTTCATAATGAAGGGTACAATGCTTATTCAATGATAAACTTAAGAATAACCAATTAACTTGTGATTAGTCTGCATATCTTATTGTTTTTCTTAATCTTCATTGGAAATTCGTCTTGGGGAATTTTCAAAGTATGTGACATTTTATTTGGTGAGATGTGATCTTGTTTCCCATGTCCATTATGAAATATATGGAGATAATGATTCTCGTATTTATCAAGAGAAGATTGCATGTCTCCAGTCCTGAATAAAAAATGAAACCTTTTAACATTACCATAGGAAGTAGAGTTATTCTTCTGTAATGAAAAACGCCAATGAGAGAATCGAACCAAAACGCATTCCAAAGGTTAACCCTATTAGACTAAATTGTGTGAAGACAGTATGAGTATTGTCATTTGCTGGTGGAAAGCGCATTCAGATCACTAGAATGAAAGCGATCTCTTGTTTTCCTCGACGGTCTTTCTTCCTTTTTTTCTAACAAGAGAAAAATGTTTTGCCGTATACAATTGTCTAGTAAATTTAATGCCCGAAAACTTATTTGATTGATGACCAGTTATTGTTACTGTCGTATACCAGACTAGGGAGGATCTTGTATATATAAAAGTATGGTCTGCCCCAGTGTCATCGCATGCACAAACCTGGCAAGTTCGCACAATGAAAGGAACAAAGTAACCTCCATATCTACCTTGAAGTCATTGACCCGAGCGTTATGATGGCAGTCCGCTCCGACTGGTCTTGTAACGCGAAAATATAATGTGTGAAGATAGCTCGCGTTATTGACTTATCTGTCACTTTATATCGATGGATATCTTTTAAATGAGCTTTAGGAATGATATCTCTAACCCTTTTCAGGAGCCTACTGCTAAGGCGATTAAGGGCAATTTCGGATTACAAGAGAGCTTCTGAGAAATCCCCATTTATTTTTCGAATTCTAAAAGCAATATTAATAGAATTTCCTATTCGCGCTGGTCATATCTTTCACTTTGTCACATTGGGGGCAGATGCTCGCACTTTAGACATAATTTATATATATATAAGCGCACAGAGGGGGTAATAACCCCCTCTCCCCACCCTACGGTTTTTAGACTTGTGAAAATGATGATAAAAATGAATGAACCTTTCGTTTTATACGCTTGAAACAACAAAAAAGTTTCCACTTTTGATTCTTACCTCCTGCCCCTGATATTGCAAGTGAAAATTGACAGTGTAAGACGTGGGGGTAGTGCCAGCGCATTGAGAACTGGGACACAATAAAAGAGTAGTATTATGAGTATTATGAAACTCAAGACAACGCATTTGCTTATTTTTGGCAAAAAAAAAAGAAACATAATAGTAATAATAAATAAATAAATATAAATCAAAAATAAATAAAACAAAATGAAAAATAAATAAAAACGATTATATTAATATAAGGATTATGAAGTTGCTGACTACAAGTAGCATCACTGACAACAATTTGATTTCGGATGCGTTTTATGCAAGCTGACAGGTGTCCTCATGATGGCTCGTGTAATTCTTAGTAAACGCTGCTAGATATCTTAACTCTAGAGGTATACCCGCAGCTTCAGCATTAGTAAATTGACCTAGAAACGTTATATATTTTTAATTCTTGTTTCACATTCTTGGAAAAGTGATAAATATATCGATTCCGTAGGTGATTTTGCTGGGGGGTATCTTTTTTATCTTTTAATAGCAACTTCTTCTAGACCCAAGGGTTTTGCTTCATACATTAAATACACCTGAATCTTCCTCTCCTTGAGGGTGCAAATTACTGTATTTTTCATGATTATGTATTTCTTTTTTATGTCATGGGACAGAGAAACAAAATCATATTGATGCAGTATTAAAATGCTGTTTGTGGTAACAAAAAAAAAAAAAAAAAAAGAAAAGAAAAAAAAAAAGAGATGATTATACTTGCTGTGAACGAGTTTGATTGACCAGGCAATCAAATGATTTGGGGTTGTTTTATTTCGCTGGAAAACAAGTATGGATGTTTTCCTGGAATGTAGACAATCTCTTAGGTAAAAACGGTTTCCAGTATGTTGAAATAATTCATCTATTAATTTGCCTATGAGGTGATCAGCTAATCTGTTCTAGTTTTCGGAACATTAATTTATCTTTATAAATTTTTTGTATTAAAATACACTTGGCTGTGTGTATAACTGATTGTCACAGAGAGATATATATTAAACACACCAGAAACCCGAGGAAAAACAACTAATGTGGGATGTGGAACAGATGATACACAAGTTAGATGGATAGCAGTACTGGTATCTGTGTACATAATCATCCTGATGTGACTTTTACGATACTACACCTCAAGTCTTATTTGAGGTCTTTTGAAAAACATACAATCTTGCCACTCGATTCAGCTGAGGATCCCTTCCAGGAAATGAAGACTTGTTTTTTCGAACACTACATTGATTTTCACTCACCTTGGTCTCCACTGGCATCTCCACGACACGCCAACGTTAGATTCCACCGTAAGTCAGAAAACATCTTCATCAGCCATGTAATGCGCAGTAATTTTTCTTCAAACAGCAAGAATTAAAAAATTGTTGTTTGTCTCAAATATTCTACAATAGGCCATCTCTCAGTAAGAAGCTATTCGCCTGGATCGCCACATTCCCTGACGAAGATGCTGTACATAGATAAATAGACCGAGATATTGGGAGTAAACAACAATTTCAATTCAAGCTGTTGATTAAAGAAGAGTTACCTCTTTCTTCTTAGATTTCATTGCGTTTTTGAGCTCTTTCAAAATGTGTAGAGAGTGATCAGCTCATCGAATAGACTTGAAGTGTTTTACCTATGGTCAGTTTGTTCACAAGTGGTTTTTACCTTTCAGTCCACACAAATAATTATCTGTTATATAATTTGACAAATATAAACAAATAACTTCACATAATTGAGTGGGTCAATTTATGATTACCTAACCGTCGACCGGATTTATAAAGAAACGCGTGCAACAATATTTCGTGTAAATACTGTAATTTTCGGGTCCAATCAACCATATTGTGCATTGGTATTGAAGGTCAAAGTTGCTGACAAAAGCCAAAAAGGACTGTCCCCAAAGATTCACTATGCAATTTCCGGAATATCGCAGTCGCCATGAAGGGAATTTTAATTTTTTTAGACAATACTTCCTAGCGTCATTGGTGACCTTCTGTTTCTTACACCTTTTCACGAGTTCTAAACTCAAAATGCCATTTGAATATTTGTTATTAGACCTCCTTTTGTTCACTCTTCCTTTAGTTGAAGCCAAGTGAACAATTCAGTACGTTACTTGCACTTTCGTATAACACGCTTTGAAACGTAGGGCCTACCCAGTTTATTTGAAGGAAAATAGGAAGATTTATTACAAAAAATATCTAACAAACACCCCAATTTACATATGCCAAGTGACATGTATTGACACTAATTGCACTGATATCAATGAATACATCGGCCAAGGACCAAATGATTCGTCCAAGGCAATAATATTGCCATAATGGCGCATTTACCCAATAGTGTTTCTAAGGTGACTTTTTTCAAGAGAAAAAGATGCTTGTGAAACATTTATTTCGAAGCATGATGAAAACTTGTAACATTGCCACTGATTGCCAATGTCAATTTGACGACTTTTTTAGTCTTGAAACGTTCATGTTCTTTTGTTCCAAATAGGGCTCAGTATATGAAGGTACAGGGTTCTAATATTAATAAGCCTAAAGGCGTGTGCAGCTGTAAGAGTGGATTTCCCATCAAATGTCAAATGCAGTGTCAAACAGTGCAGGCTACGTTACAATGTAAAAGGCATATCAGTCAAAGATTGTAGGAGGCCTACAATTTACAAAGAACAAAGATGGACAGGCACATGTTTAAGTGACCAAAAACGTAAACTTGCCATTTTTACTTTTTACCTCCGGTGGTGATCCGGATCAATAATCAATCAATAATAATCAAAAATCGCTGCCTTGGCGGAGGTTTGCGCTCTCGCAGTGCTTTTCTAGTTGTCCATATATTACAATGATTAGGATCATTTTTTGTGATAGATGGTCACATACTATCGATCTTCTAATCAATGTCCCTGTAAATTAAAATGGCACTCCATAAAAATGTGCGTCTTGATCTACTGTAACCAAACTGTGGCTTTTCTTTTATAAACTCTTGTCATACGTGTTCACCATCATGCTTTTACTACGTATTTTCTGGAACGATGCCAATGCATTAAGAGCTGCTTGCGTGATATCGCAATTCAATGTTTTTTGACAACTAACAATTCATCTGAATGTTTTAAATAAAGAAAAAAATAATGAAATAAATAAAATCTATGTTATACAATGGAGACAGTTTAGAATATACAACGCGCCATGTAATGTGACAAGAAACCAATAAAAAGCTATTTTTGTCTTTTTTTTTCAAAGTAAGCTACTGAATGATGCAATGCAAGCAAAAACGGTTTCAAATGATGAAACTGTGAGAAATACTTAAATTGCTACAAATAATTCACAAAGAACGACAATAATTAGTCATTCATCAGGTCTCATTTCAGTAGGTATCATTTCAATGGGTTCTTCATGCAACGCCGTATTACAGGTTTCGTCACGCAGCCTTTTTCCTCCTGTTTTCAAGTGTTGCGTGTTGGGCTTTCAGATGCTTTGGACTGTTTTCTAATGTGAATTATGAGAAAGCGAAAATCTTTCTGCTCACTCCAATTGATTACCTTCCACACTTACAAGAAATGCATTTTTTGCAGACTACGAAACACGAAACAAATCTTTATTAACTTTACTTCAATTTTACTGAAAAAAGAAGAACCTCACAACAGTGACCCCAATTTACTACACCCAAATTGGGGTCGAATTTTTGGCTGTCTTTTCGCAAAACAAATGTTTCAAATTACTTCTTGTTAACTTCAAATGGCAGAAGCGGTCAAAAATAATATCCAATAAATCTCAATGTTTTCACGCCCGGCAGCTCATACAGCTCGAGGGCAGAAAATTAATATGGGAAGAAAAACACAGGTCCCATGGGCGCTCTTCCTGCCGATAAAAATTTCTGCGGATTTACACTGTTTGGCCTGTCATTCTTGGGGTAATGGCCCGGAATTTCCACAGCTCACATTTTAACTCAGTAGGTTTATCAGAACAACCCAGCAATGATTCTTTTACAATCGTTGTAACAGAGACACAAATCATAATGCTGAGGATTCAGCTAGGCGAGAGCACCGGCTCCCAATACGGCAGATGGTGCTTATCTTGCATTCCTGCGATCACTGTTCGTGTTCACCACCTAGCGCGCCGTGCTAACAAGGCCGTGCCATATAAGCCGCACTCTGAGGTTCCTCTGTGCAAGAACGTGACCTGTGCAAAGTGGCAGCGGCACTGAGGCAACCGGGTGGTTCTGCCCACGGCATTTCTCAATCATCAGGCTAAGCAGCAAAAACAAAAAACACCAATGTCATGAACGAAGCACGGTTCCCACCAATTCAGCGCGATGTTCCATAAGAAATGGATGGATCGTGGGTAGCTCTAACA
The DNA here is from genome assembly GCF_001039355.2 of Lingula anatina. Next base: position 29,414 of record NW_019773782.1, read on the forward strand.
CGGAAACAAAACGCAAAAGGAGACGAAAGAACAAGTTAAAGAACTGAGTTAGTCCAGCTTCCTGGGACTTGTTTTTCTTATGCGCGTTTTACGTGTATCACGTGGTTTGTTTAATGGAATAATTTCATTAACATTTCCTTATTAGGAGCAGTTTGCACAGCTTGTGGCATTTTCAACTAAAAGCAAATATCCAGGTCTGTCAATGTTTACCTTTTCGAACAAGGAGACGTAACAAACATACGGCTCTAAGAGGATACACTATGGCAAAAACTACTCGGTAAAAGAGAGACAGCAGCGACAAACATACTCCACTAAAGAAGCTTGCCACGCTGAGCTCGCACAGATACAGGTTTGTAATGTTGACAGTTTAGAAAGAATATAGTCTTTCCTGCTAACATTTTGACTGCCGTAGTTAAAAAATATCACTGAGAGAGAATAAGTAGGGTTGAATACCAGTTTCCAGTAAAGGTATGCTGAATACACCCCTTTCTTTGTGTTACAAATACAATATTTTTCTTGTACATTGTATCAAATACAGTATATGAACTGGCAGGCCATTACATACTGTGTGCGTTTTTCTTGTCATTTCTGTTATTCATGATTTAACTATTAGACGAAATAGCTGTGCTTACAGGTAGTTTTTAAAGACAAAAGAACGAATGTTTTGTGTCAAAATAAACGGCCTTTTGTAGCATTAATTGGCTTTAAGATGATATGTTTAAATCATCTTAAGTCCACAAGTTGCTAACAAAGTAAAGAAAAAAGTACACACATACAAATTTGAGGAAAGGCACAAAGGCACATATTATGGCAAAAGATTAGATCGGAGAGAACAAAAATAAAATAATAATGGACGAGCTGCATTAGTAAATTTGATGGGCTTTTTCAAAAGAAAATTCATTAAACCTTGCTATCTTTGATCAATAGAAAAGTTAAAGTTTACATATTAACCACCAAGTTAAAATATAGAAAACGCGATCAAATTTAAATCTGTGTAAATGGAGCACTTTGTCTTAGAAATTTGCTGTCTGTGCCTTTAACAATGTAGAGACTTATATATATATATATATATCATAAGTCAGGGCAGGTGTCTTAAAGAGCAACTTTGTAAATAGACTCATGCTGAGTAATTAATCCAGCACTTCCAACAGAAGCCAACCAAATACTAACTAATCAGGGATACAAGTTATGAATATTAAAATATGGATATGGATGAAGCGTTGCTGTGAACCTAAATCTAGTTCGAACCAGACACTTAATCACTTGATCTTTTTCCTAGAATTTTCAAATATCTGTTAGTTACATGCAAGGAGTCGATTATAAGATTATAATAATGTGACCGCTCTGTTTAAAAAATCCCATCGTTAAAGACGCTATCAATGCCATTTGCCATGTGGAAATACACAAGATTAAAATGTTTCTTTTCTATATTTCACTGAATGCTAGTAAATTGTTGATACACCCATACGCTGCCTGTTGGATTATTTCATTTCGAGAAAGACAAGATAATGTCAAATCACATCTCTCACTGTTGGGATCACATATGATGAGGTAATAGAAATTCTGTGTGGAAACCTAATCGATTCGATTTGACCAAATAAAACATATTTCGCAAATTAGCAGTGTGAACAATCTGTAAAAGGAAAACTGACACTATTGATTCAAAAAGCTCCTAATTTTTCCAACCCGTTAACGAAATGAAAGATTATTTCCTTCAGACTGTGATCTGCATACTTAACGTGCTGATCAGACACATTTGTGCCAGGCCGTGTATCTTTATTGTTTCTGTAGGATGTGGCTATTTTCCTGTACGTGTTCAGAATCAATGTCTATCTAGGGGACATTCCTGTGCCGCGATAATCAATAACCTCAGTTAAGTCTGATCCGCTTTGGCAATCAGTAGCAAGACGGAAGGAAAACCTTAAAACCCGTCTTTAGTTAATTAAATGTTTAAAGGCGCTGGAGCATAACATTCCCCGGTGACTATTATGCTAGCAGATCTGTATATGTAGTTGTATGGGAAAAATCCCATTATATTGTCGGTAGGGTAATTACATACCGGAAACGAGGCCGATTATGGAAAAACATCTTGGCCGGAAGATAACGATATCTGGCTACTGGCAAAAGTACCAATGCGTCTTTTATTGGCTGATATCAGTAAATGGTTTCCTTTCATTCTCTAAATATGCAATAACGTTTCAATTGATGTAAGGTAGTTAATTTTGTTCTCTTTCTCTGCCTTAAATTTGCTTAAAGCTAATAATTCAAAACGTCTAAGAATCCTAAATTGCTATAATAGCAGATATTTGGTGACATATTGACTGTTATTCAGTGGTAAGATAGAGAAACAAACATTTCTATAAAGAAAAGAAAAACAGAAAAACAGTGATGAACATCTGCCTATATTTCATTGAGCAAGTTCACCAACATTACCGCAAAAGCCACAGGATCTTTTAGATCTTGACCTGGTAGTCTACCGTCCTTGAAGAATCCACTATCTGTGGTTTAGCGGTCGAGGAATTGCTTACTATGGGCTCGTTCCCAATGAAACAATCGTTGTACGTGCATGGATCCAACTCCGATGGGACTCTCGCTGAATGCAATCAGACTAACACTCCTCTTCTTGTTTCCAACGTACTCGTATAAAAATCACCAGATCTACGTAGAGCGATAGTTTCAATGGGGAAGAGCCTTTATGTCTCCTCATTAACCCAATGTATAAGTAAAGGACAAACACGAATATGGTGTTCGAAATTTGGCCGGTAGCGACCGCTTTTATTCAAAGATCCTCTAGTAAAAGAATATGTTATAGCATAAATAATAAATATCCAAACAAGTAGCGCACATAATTTCATTTGTGGGGTTGCAAAGAGAAGAGCCTTATGTCATTTGTATCACCGTTTGACCGCGTGCGACTCTAGGGGTATGTGTTAAAATCAGATTTTTTTCTAACCTGATATAGCTAAACTTATACAAACATGTGAAACATGTGCAGTTAGAGTGTGATCCTTTAAGTGGTTAATTGCAGTGTGTATTGCGTTCCTTAACATCCTGGCAATCTGTCAAGATGGTCTTGGAATTGTGTTTAGCGGAAATAATTTGATGACCATAGATATAGATATTTAAAGAGGACAGTCATTGTACACCACTGTAATGTACGCTGGCAACTGCTTTGATTCTAACATGTTTTGCGTCGGCTTCTAATGTGATTATACTTGAAGTAAAGTGATCTTATACATATTTTCTCCTTATTTGCATCATTTAGCGTTTTACACATACGCATGTATGTTTTGTCGAACAATTTACAGCGGACTCGGCATTTGCGTTTTTCACAACAGATAATTGCATCCGTGTTTTCAGTTCTATAAGTTGGGTTATATAAAATATGTTGTTTTTTATATACCATCCACATTTGCAGAAATTTGATGTCAGCATGTAGGAATATCGGTTCCACAGTCACTAAGGGATTCAATCAGCAGCTTTATCAGGAAACAATAATGGGCTGTCGTTATCTATTCTATTGAGGGATAGATATAGGCAATGGAACCGTTTATCATTCATAGCACAGGCTTACTGTAACTGATGTGAGAGATAAAAGATTACATATGAACCCTTTCGTGAAGCTAGTTTCTGTATCTTGAGTTAGATTTGTTGGCGTGAATAAGTAATCAATGAAATGGAATAAAACTAATTATATTACATCTTTACAACGTACTTTGTCTCGGTTGTTATCAAAAGGAGAGTCTTAATTTGCATGGAAAAGTAAAAGTCATGTCGACGCTGCTATTTACATGCGTCAATGCAATGTACTTTATATACTTAATGGACAATGGGAAGTCAAATATATCATGCAAACTCATTTTTCAAATTCATATATTTATTAACCCGGGTATCTTTCCAGACAAATGAAAGGATCAAGCATTTGGAGCACAATAACTAAAATAGACATGCTGCTGAAAAAAGCCAGGATATTAAAAAAATTGCGTGTTCAGAATGCAGTTTTCTGTTTATCCTGCGACTGTGATAAGTCACGTCTGATCGTGCCTTGGGCTTTTGGTAGGCGACTACTTTGCACACCAGCACCGGAAATCGGTTTTCTTGGCTTTACATTGGTTAACGACAAGACAACTCAATATCCTTTCATTTACTTGAGCTACCTAAAACCGGGGCATAAGTTGAATTCTCGGGAGTCTTACAGGTTGTGTAAGGTCAAGTACAAAGAACTATAATCTTAACGCCAACGTATTGGTTACTTTTGGAAGAATAATACGTTAATACCTAACACGAATGATCAAGCTCTAGAGGTTCTAATTACATTTTTACAGCAACAGGCCAGCACCACCGTAAAGATAAAAAAAAACTAAAATAGAAGTATTACAGCATGATTATTCGAGCTCTTAAATACCAAAATAGAGTCCCTGTCTCACATTATTTTTAATCCCCAGATTAGATTACAAAGGAAACTCAAGTGGAACGTACTACACCATCTGTCATGAAGATCATGGTGTATTGTGTTTCAGCTGCTTGTAATATTGTCTACTGCGATACAGCAGGTTTATGTAACCCAACCATATGGCACAAGGGTTTTCAAGGATATGAAGTTTTAATGCAATATATGAATAGAAGGTGAATTTTCGTGGAAAAGCATTGAAGTCGATGTAGAACAGACAGTGGTGATGTAATTGTTTTGTTTTTGATATTCAGGTTTTCATAGGTTAATCACTGTTATCTAAAATATGCAATCTGACAATTTAACGCCAAAGACTTTTGTATAATTGCTGCTTTATAGATGATGATAATACGCCTGTCGCTAATTATTCCAGTACACTTGTAATGGAATATTTAATGAAAACGTCAAGCAACCCCATAAAGGTTAAACTGTGGAATTAAATTACTTAAATTAAAGTCAAGGCAAAGTTGCCTTTTTAGTCTGTTTAGTTTACTGTTGTCATTAAAATAATCCTAAGCGAATATTAAGGTATTTGTTAAGAATTGGGACATTTTCTTCATTACATTCATTACATTTAATAGTGTGTATGTTTATTATGTTCATTTTTTAAATACATCATGGAAGCAAGGCCAAACAATTCCTCAGCATCATCATCTTGTGTAGAGATTGGACGTATGAAATTATTTCGCCGGGTGCTGTTTTGAATATAGAATAACTGCATATAGCGTGTTTGAAAACAAATTGCTAGAAAATACGCAATTCAAATTTTACTGTAAAGGGAAAAAAGAGCGTGTGCATGACTTAACACGTGATGGATGAATAAGATTCTGAAATCCAGATTTGCAAGTCCACAAATCGAAATAATGATGAACGAAACTGCAACGATATGCTGATAGAAGGTGGTAAATTGATTGAAAAGGAAATCATCAAATTACGCTAACACTATTGTGGGCAGTATTTTGCGTTTGCTCATTATTAAAAGCTGTCATTCTTAGCTAATACATTTCGCGGTTTTTAAATATTTTGCATTATCTGACACGATATGTGGCCTTTTAATACAATAACCAATGATTACGCTGGTCCTTTTAACTCTTCTGGATGAAAACGTTTGGAGGCAATTTACGTAAAGAAACGCCAATATACAAGGGAAAAATTCTCCGAGAGAAATATACTTTTAATGACACCTTTCTTAATGTTCAACATCACCTAACCCATCTATTAATAACACCAGAAGCAGGCAAGTTTTGTAGATATCTGCTTTAAAATTTTTGTGATCCCTGGAAGGGAGTTTATACCATTGACGACAATACTGGGTTATATCAGTATTTCATTTGATGCAAAGTTACCCACACTGTCTTGGGAATTTATTGTAAATGTGAACCATTGAGTCTCTGAAGTATATTACGAACGATGTATAGTAGCACCAATTGATATAGAGTGACATCAAATACGAAATCAACCAATATTGGGCAAATGGTTGAAACCTCCGAGTGGATATTCCAGGTCACAATACAATCCTTCAAGCTGTGCACTTGCCGCGGGCCAATTGTATTACGTTGGCATCTAAAACATTTTATGAATATGCACACGATCTTATGACATTATTTTGATTACTTTAATGTATATACTTTGACTTACGTTCGTGAGAATAAGCGCACATAAAATAAAGAATAAAAATAAGAATCGGTGTATCTTTTAAAATATAATCTTGAAGAAATTGATCTTGTTATCCGGCATACCGGACGGCAACGAGACACGCTAACTGACACTGTTTTATTATCCCAGATGTCGCTGCTGTTCATGCGTCACCAAGGTGATATACATAATATAATAATGCCTCGTGTTTCAGGTTGGCGCCACTAAGGCAGTATCATGAGCGGAGAGGTGTTGGAAGAAACAGTTGGACCTAGCTTGGCTGCGGTGGTCGCCAAGGGCTCATCCCTGGGAGTCGTTCTTACTGCCGTGATATGCGTCAATGTGGGGCTTATTCTGAAGATCAGATGGATGTCACAAACAGGAGGAACTCGGAACCCAATTGTGTCCCATTTGGTTTTATGTATGGCAGTGATCAACACAGCCACCGGCGTTATCAATATTGGATCACTAATGGTGTCAACTATAAAAGGTATGGCGTTAATGTTTTATAGTCGATCAAAGTTAACTTGAATTAGATTTTTCAAAACTTAAAAAAGTCCCACTAGCTTTTTAGCCAATTGTTCTAACACAATGCTTACTGATATAATAGGCTATAAAACGTAAAAGAATTGGTGCCATATACGTCTGGCGCTGTTCATAACGGATAACAGTCTGCGTTCAGTTTTACACGCGGACGGAATCCTAAGGTTCACATAGTATAAAATGAGCTGCCGTTCACTGGAAGTAAGCAATCAAGCGAGAGGAAAATAACTTTCAGTCTTGTAGGACTTTACCTACAGACTTTTCATCCTGTTTGCGTTCGTAATCTGCTAGTTTACATGGTACGTTATTTAGGTAATGTACCTTCGAAGCCTTTAGCGATATTTTATCATTCAGTTGAAAGTGGCAAACTAAATACAGCTGAAATGACCACTTTCTGATATTTGGTATTGTCACACTTTTATTATGTATAAATTGCAGTAATTTCCCCGATCTTGTATATTTCTGTTTAGTAATATAAAACTAATTAGAACAAGTATTGTAAGGCTTTATGTGGCTGTTTTATATGCCTTTTGAGACAATTTGTATACAATGGCCTGCAGCTGCAACCGGGGTCTTAGAATAGAGCCTCGTTAAGTGAACGATGAGCTGTCGCGCTTCTCAATCTTTGCCACCTTAATGGTCTATAAGATAACACACTAACAGTTCATAGAAAATCAGCGTATTACACAGGTGTCAGCCCGTCTTATCTTGGCCTGTATTGACGAAATTGAACTTTGTGCTTCACAGTTTGTTTTCAGAGCTTACTCTTGCTTTATTAGCTTTCAAACATTAGAGATCGTATACAGTATACCCTTGAACCACCTTTTATAAATTTTTTTTACTGTTTCAACGATTCCGTTTTGAATAACGAACTTTTTAGATTTGGTAATTTTATAGTAGGACCAGTAATTTATCATCTAGAAAGAATCTACTAGTAAAATTACCTCGACAATTCGACAATTTTATTGTTCGACAGTCATCTTAATTACCAACATTCTATGAAATTCCATATCCAAAATCACCATTTTATGTAGATAGTGAGCAGTCTTTTTTTTTACTTCGATTAGTCGAAATGCAGTAGTTGGCAATATGCAGTACATATTTTTTTCTTTGGGTGAGGTTAATTCATTAGCAGAGCCTGCGAGTTTCTTACATGTATAGAAAAGACATTAGTGCCTTGAAAGAAAAGTGAAATAATTAAGTTTACAAAATATTTATTAACGTAAAAATTCTAGATAAACGACACTCAAATATCAAAGTAGACTCTTCTTTACGCTTATAAAGATTATCTGTTCAGTGTGGAATTCCACTTTTAAAAACGGACAGGATGATCATTTGTTGCAAATGTATATATTTGAACACAGCAGAGCGTGCTAAACACCAATGACATCCGTGATGTTATATGCATAACAGATGGCGAAGACCTTCGTTTGCGCCTGAGGCGTCAGTGCCCTGTTGATATTCCTTGTTTCTCTCGTTGCCCCCGCAGTGATCAAAGAGCGCATAACATGACTGTAAATTACTAGAACGTTCATTTTATTTATGTTTAGACCACAGAAAGACGTTTTCCCCTAAATGCTTAATGTGTTTGTCTTCCAGGCAGCTATGTCTTTAGCAGTGGTCTGTGTCAGTTCATTGGGTATATAGGAAGTATGCTGTTGGCCGGTGTTACAATGATGACTATGATTGCTGCCGTTGAAAGGTAGGACCACCCATATATACAATACAGTTTTTGTACGTTGCAAAACATTCCTGATAGGCAAAATATGCAAAGTTATCTACACAAACGCGTTCACCTGGACGCTGTGAAAATGTTGGCGTCTTTTTCCGACATTTCTCCAATACTACCAATTGCGACCAGCCTACCAGTCAGATCTTTATAAAGGTCTACTAATTGTACCTAATTTCGTTGTCATTCAAAAGACAATAATGCACGTAGTGGACTGCTGAGTGACGTCTGATCTACATAAATTTTTACCGTAGAAAAAAAAGTTATGGCCAGCGTGACGTCCTGATTTGATAGACTGAAGTTAACTGAAATAATTGGTGTCCTAAGAATGCTGTCAACAGTAATTAGAAATCACAATCGGTCATTGACCGAGCCGCATTACAGGGGGTCCCTTCTCTGATTAAAAGAATTAATTCAAAAGACATCAGTAAATAATCTATACATGCGCATGTGTGTGTATATTAATGCGCAACCTACTACCGAGCATTGTTAGTTCCAGATCATTTGGAGAAAGTTTTTAAAAATATGACTGAGACGATGTTTCATGAATCAGTAGAATCAATAAGATGGCATGAATCTTATAACGTGATACTGCGCACCAGTATGTGGCGATTTTAGAGAACATCATTTTCACCTCGATTATTCAATCTATCTATCTATCTATCTGTCTATCTATCTATCTATTTTAACCTTGTTCTGCTGTCATGTCATGAAATATTGGTTTTTGTTTTGATTTTTTTCAACTTTAAAACGTTTAATGATTCTTTTAGAAGTAACAAAATATTTATGTTTTGTTAAGAAAAACATTGCAGGGGCAGGTGTAAATTATCAAGGTTAAAGAACGTTGCAGATTATGTTTGGAACAATGTGACTGCACATTGTTCACTTAATGTGTTGCTAAACACAATAGTACACAGCTGTGGCACCCTGTCAGTTACACTTTTTGTAAGACACTATTAATGACAATTATTCAACCCAGTAGGCCTTGCAGTAGACACGAAGACATGTTGGATATCAATCTCAGAACATCGTGGCATCACGCTTAGATTAAGTTAATTATGCATTCACCTCCTACTGTGTTGTTTATTAAAACCATCTTTAATAACTGGTATTATCTTCCTGCTCAGTTCTTTCCTGCTCAGTTCTTTACTGTAAACAACGAGTTTCTTGAATATCCTTGAATTCCGTAGAAAGTGTTCCATCCGGTATCTTATATACCTTTTTCCATTCAAGGTCAGAGTCAGAGAAAATAACGAAGTTAGCCAGCACCATGTTATAGATTCTTTCTTTCATCATATAAAGAAAATTGAAAAAAAAAATGGACAACTTAAAAACCAGTACCCCAGTACTAACAGGACACGGAAGTTGGATAATCATTATGTTACACGCGTAACTGGATGACCTACATGAACATATCTATACAGGAGAGTCATCAGAACCTTACGTATTAGGGATGTATAAATAAGATAATTACAATATCATTCCATAGCGACAAGAAACGGCAGTCCAGAAATAGTTCCAGACTTAAAACAAATCTATAAAAGTTCACGTACAGGGTTGCTACTTAATATGGAATATTTTTTATCATTGTTATTTTTGAGTGCTGATTAAAATTTTTTTGGCTTGAGTCATTAAAAAAGTATGTCACTGAGTGATAATAACATCCAGTCTTCTGTTGTGAGATATTTTGTTCAATGATATTAAATCTGACATAAGATGCCATTCAAAAGAAAGGAACACCCCCAGAAAACCATATCAACAGTTTGATGTCAGTATAAACTTTGAGATAAGATATTAAAGAAAATGATAGCCTCCGGACAGTGATATGTTACACAGTCAAAGAACTCACTACAGTAAATCATGAAAAGTCAGTAATTGCGGGTATGACCTCCAGCAGCCGCTTGCAGCGCCCTCATCCTACATGGCATACCCTGTGACACGTTTTTTAGAGTTTGGCTGGGGATATCATTCCACGCAGTGATATTTGCCTGTCGCAGTTCATCACTATTTCCCGGCCGAGGACCATAGCTATTAATTCTGTGAGTTACTTCCGCCCACAGATTTTCAATTGGGTTCATATCTGGAGAGTTTGCAGGCCAGGGCAGTTGCTGAACCCATTGGTTTTGAAGAAAAACAGTGATTCTGCGGCCTCGATGTGGGGTTGCGCAGTCGTCTTGGTACACAAAGTTGTTCCTGAAGATGACTCTTACCAATCGAAGCATTGTTTGCTGTAGAATGTTTCTGTAGGAATCCTGGATGAGGTTGCCTCCTAGAAAAACCAACTGGTTCTGGGCACCAACATGAAATGCTCCCCAAACAGAGACGTTACCATCCCCTGCTTGCACCCTAGGCAGTACACAATCATCGGTTTATGTCCCTCGTACACGTCGGTGGACACGAATTCGACGATCAACCCTAAAAAATCCATATCTGGCCTCATCACTGAAAACGACGTGATTCCAGTGTTTTGGCTGCAAACGCACGTGGTCCCCAGCCCATTGCAGACGTCGCTGTATATGACCTCCTGTTAACAGTGGTTTCCCTACTGGCCTTTGTGCAAAATAACCGGCTTGCAGTAATCTCTTGTTCACGAGGGACCTTGAAACGGGCGTTTGAATGACATTCTGCCTCTCTTTTCTGAGGACACTGGTTGTCTTTGTACGACCAGCACGGCGTCCTCTAGGGAGAAGGCGATCCTGTCTTCTTGGTGTGATACGCGGACACCCTGGTCGAGGTATTGGAGTAGGTGCCCCTGTTGCAGCAATTCTTTGGAGGACTTCACAAACGGTTCCTTTATAAATGTTGAATTACCTGGCAATGGCTGTCCGTTTCTGGCCATTTTCTCTTAGAGCAAGAATCCCATAGTAAGCTGCGTTGCTTAGCTGTCGAACCATATCTTCACTAATGTACCTGCCAAGTTTCAGAGCGATCCCTTTGTTGCTTCTCTAAACACACTCCAAAGATTGACCACACCCATGCGTTTTTATACAAGGGCAGAAATTGCCGAAAAGACCACCCCTCACATTTCTGACCACAGAACATGCAACTGCATGCATCAATTGTTTCGAGAGTTGTGTGGTAATTAGGTAACACACCTGGCTACACATGGAGTGACACCTCAGCTTTGGATTTAAAGTAGTTAGAGAGAAATTAAATATTTTGTAGAAAATTTACTCGCCAAAAAATAATATTCCATATTAAGTGGTAACCCTGTAT